>JASSUY010032570.1:0-84425 GCA_032466535.1 Forpus xanthops | reverse complement strand
TCATGTGAGACGGTGTCAAATGCTTTGCACAAGTCCAGGTAGATGACATCAACTGCTCTACCCCTGTCCATCAGTTCTGTAGCTCCGTCATAGAAGGCCACCAGATTGGTTAGGCAGGATTTCCCCTTAGAGAAACCATACTGGCTGTAACCAAACACCATGTTGTTTTTCCTGTGCCTCAGCATGCCTTCCAGGAGAATCTGCTCCAAGATTTTGCCAGGCACAGAGGAGAGGCTGACTGGTCTGTAGTTCCCCGGCTCATCCGTTTTCCCTTTCTTGAAGATGGGGGTTATATTTCCTTTTTAACAGTAATTGGGAACTTCACCTGAAAACATGACATGTTTTCAGAATACAAGATGTCCAGAGCATTATTTTAAGAGAACAAAGTTCATGGAGATACCTAACAATAATCTCCTTCCTTGATGTAAAAATTAACCAGGAAGTGTGAAATCCCTAAATTATGCATTATAATTTTTCTCTCCAACTCATAATCTGTTGGGAATTTTCTTTCTTTGGTGGCTATGACTAATCTTTAATTCTAAAAAAATCAGTTTAATGTCAGTATTAAAATGGACCAGGCTGTGTGAGAATGACAGCTCTGGTTTAAAATTATACCATTTCACCCAGGCTTGATCTCAGCAGCTTCATGCAAGCAGAGCTGATGTTTAGAGAGATGGCTGCTAAAACAGCAGGCAAAATTCTTCTGAAATGAAAACGGATCATATCCCCATGACATGGATTTGGAAACTGCAGAGTGAGAATTTGGAGCTGGTATCAAAAGCTGGAGGGCAGTGTAAAATATGTACATGTATTGCATCCCAAATTTCAGTTTGAAGCAAAAATTCATGCATCTAGCAAAAGGAAAAAACACACATGACCAGTTCCATAAGCCCAAAATTAGAGAACACATCCTGGGAACATGACGTTTTGGAGCTTTCTTTGGTTCCCTTTTTTTAAGTGTCATGAAACACTTCATTTGGATTCTCACATACCTACACCATGTACACTATGGAACAGCAGCACGATACGACTCTTCACAGAGATTTGAAGGTTTTCCAACCAGGCCTAGCATAAATGTTCTGCAGGAAAGTACAGTTACCACTGCTGTTGCCTAGTAAATGTCTGTGAGAAAGTGTTTCTGTTTAAGAAGAAAAACAAATTAAGTCTAAACCTTCGGCTAGGGCATGCTCCTCTGGGAGAGTAGATATCTGTAAGACTCAGAGGGCAAAATTGTCAGAATCTCCTGTTAATATATAGGCAGCACATTGCAGCCACAGAGACCAGTGATATTAAAGTGAAAAACCCTGGTAGTTGCTGCTCAGTGTCAGAAATAGATGAGTGTTGGTAGAGCTCTTGACCCCAGGGAGTTATTAGTAATGCTTTTTTAAAGCTATCTTTAACATTATGTGTCTTTTTGTTTTTAATATATTAAATACATTTTTGTGTCAGTCTCTGCAGTAGTAAGTTGGCACCTCTAACTCCCCAGCTGAATCTATGTGTCCATGCTGGGAAATGCACCCAATATCTATATTCTAATGGTATTAAACTGTTTTTAGGAAGGTGTTAATGGGGTGGTTTGACTTTTCAAGCTCTTAATTCTTTTGCTAAAATATTTCTTTATAATCCTTTGAACTTCCCTTTGCCCGTCCAAAATCTTTTCCTGCATAATAATAATAAACTAGACCAGTTGGCAAAGTGGATTCCCTGTGATGGTGTGGCTCCTGCCTCTTACTCGGGGAGATTGGATTAGAGACTTGAAAGTCTATTAAGGATTGATTGCATTTTAAGAGAAGAACACAGGATAACTTACAGATGCATGTTCAATACCATGACCCTCAGCACCATGGAGTGGGAGCTGGAGAAAGATGTAGGACTTCTGTTAGTTCAACTTCTTTCTGCTCTGGTCCAGTCCCATCCAGCTCTTTTGTGAAGAAAACAAAGTGAACTAAGGGCACAAGTGCATGCACTGCTGTGCTACAGTTGCATCCTTGCTTTCCATGATGATTAGATATGGAGGCCCTAACTAAGTTAGGGCTACACCTGAGTGCCGATCCAACAGCAATTTATTCCTTAACCAATTTTGCCAGAAGCCCAAAGGGAGAGATTTCTTGAGTACTCAATGAGAGACTTTGTTCTGTTAACTACCTGCAAGCCCCTTCCAGTACAGGTTAAATCCAGGGACTATTTATCATTCAGCAGAGGACTGATTTATCTACCTGGGGACTCAGTTCTGAGCTCAAATCATAAAGATGCTTTCTGTCAAGGGCTATCACACACATTTCATCCATTCCTTCAGAAACAGGGAATGATTTTTTGACCTGGGTTTCTGAGATGCCAGGACAAGAGTCAGAATAAATATTCTTTACCATTCCAGGAGAGTATTAATTCACCCATTTTACAGGTGAGAGCCTTTCCATTCCATATTAAGTTTGTTGAAAGGGGAGAGTATTATTTAAACCAAGTAGGCCAGGATAAATCATAAGGAAGACCCTCCATGTATCTTCTCGTATGAACTGTGAATAACATTATTAACAGAAAATTTAGAATATCTATTGGAAAGAAAATCTTCAATATGTGAAAGAGGTAAAATGCCATGGACATCCCACAAGGATGTGTATGATCAAGCTGCTTTCATCTGTGCTTGCAGGACAGATACAAATATAGACAAAGCAAAAGGCTGCTTAGAGCAAGAGGCTCTGTTCCTCCATCTATGTTGACCTATAACATATGTAATGGCTGCACATCCCTGCTCTGCTGTAGCCTCCAGGTCTCAAGATGGGCAGGAGGATGCACCAAGCCAACTAAGATAGGAGAAAGGAGGCTCTGAGGAAGCTGGAAGAATGGGCAGACCCTCAAATGCTTGGTTGGGCTGCATTTCCCATCTCTTTCATGCTTCAAAGGCATCCCGTATTTCATGCAGGCAGCATTCACAGCGTAGATGAGACCTGGTTTAACTGCTATCACTGTGAAAGCAGTTCTCCATACACACTATTGACTTAAGGCAGCTCTGTGTTGTCTCCACCCTATGACAGAGGCAGTTGGTATTAGTAAGCCTTTCCTAAGCCCAGAGGTGGCAGCTATAAAATGGATCATCACTGCAGAATTGCCTCAGTAGTTGGGTAGACATGGTGAATGCTACTTGTATTACCAATACAGTAGCAAGCAAGTTAATTATCTTACAGTAAATACCTATGTCCAGCCTGGAAAACCGTTGATTGGTCTGGTCTGAAGTTTTTGATCTCAGTTCTCAAGCTCTCCTGGCTTCTAACAGTGGCAAGATGGAGATGCAGCACATAGTAAAAGCAACTGTGTTAATCTCCTCAGCTATTTGCAGCAATGTTTAGACGTAGGCAAGTTCAGTTTATGTGCCTTATCTTACTCAAACTCGATAGAACATTTCTCTTCTATTACAAACATTGCTTAATGGATCTCTAACAGCCTTTTACAGCATTAAATATACAAGAAAATAAGGTGGAGAAGGTTGAAGCAAACAACTCTTCGTTTCCAGGTATCCCTGGTTATTGTTTGGAAAAGAAGTGGAGAACAAAGGGGGGAGAGAGATAAAAAAGTTGTAATAGGTTCCTTGTCGCAAGCTCATCACACATAAACAAAGCAGGTAAAGAACTTGAACCTTAAAAGCAGAAGCTCTTAGCTCCTAAAGTTGTCAGGTATTCCAAGGATCTCTGAAAACAGACTTGCAGTTCCTTGCCAGGCCTGTTTGCCTTCAGCAGACAAGAAACAAGTATTCAAGGTGGTGTTATCCTCCATCGTGGAAGGCTGCTCTCCATCATACTGCAAACCAGTTAGGAGAGGGGAGACATAGTGCAAGAATGCATACTAGTGAGACTCTCTCCTCTTCACCCTCAGTGTCCAGATTACACAAAGAGTAAAAGTTACTACATATGCTCTCTTTTGGGCTGGTACAGTTGTTCTGTTAGCTCAGGTGACGGAGGTTGCTCTTTACACGCACTTACTGATCTTGTGCTCATTCCAGCACAGATTTATGCTGAAGACAGGTACAAAATGTGTAATTTCTTTCCCTCTAGCACTGTGTTTTCTTTGTCCTATGAACTGGACTGGTACACAAACCAAAGAAATCCCAACCTCCATAGACTGGCCCAAACTGAAAACATTCATTACATTATAGCAAAATCTGCTGTATTTTTTCTGTCTCCTGTCTCCTTATACAGTCTTATAGTTTACTTTTTTTTTTTTTACTTTATAATAGTCTCCCTTATTTTCCTTTATGATCCCTTTCTTCACTGACTCACTGTAAAATACACTCAATTTGACAGCATTCAGTTTGGAAAATCAATGAGTCCATAAATAAGGCTCAAGAACGACCCAGGATATTCTCTAACAGAAACGATAACTTTTATAGGGTTGGGCAGCAAGTTTTCAGTAACACCTTTTGATAGGCAAATAGCAGGGAATGGGATGTGATTACAGAGAATGATATTTTTTAAATAGAGAAGTTCAAGTGTTTTGCTCAAAAGCATTACATTTCTCTTGAAATGTAGGAGAAAGGTAGAGAAAAAAAAAAGAACCAAATATGAAAAAGGCGCAAAGAGTATTTCATCTCATCTGATCCAAATCCTTCTGTCCATTTCCCTTGCACTCCAATTTATGCCTAATTTTACCCTGTTATCCTGATTCTTCATAACAAAAGATATTGACAAGTCTGTAGAGGGGAGAGGATAGGAAAGCTTCAAAGCAGCTGCTGTATTCCAGGGCTCAATTCCCTTAGAATATAAATGAGAATTAAATGCTTAATTCCTGCTGGTGGTGCTTGAAGTCCATCGTGGCTTCTTGCTCTAACACAGAGGAGGAAAGATTGCAATGGGCCTCTGCTGTGCTAGTATCTCTTGAGTACAGAAGTGAAGATTACTGGAATGTTTCCTTAATGGGCATTCTTAGCTCTGTGCACTTCAGGGAAACCTATGTCCCACAGCAGTGGAAGTGATGACAATTGTTGTTTTCCCCTCTTTTTCCTATGGCTTCTCTGGATCTGAGCTCAGTCTCAGGCTCTCCATCAACAGAGTCCCTCACTTATTTAGATCTTTCTTTGCTACTCTTGTTTCTTTATAGAAAACGTGTAAAAAATCAATAGCTTTTAGGAGTCCATCTGCCTGTCATCTTTTTTTCTTTAAATGGGACACTTTCAAATGATAATCAGAAGCATACAGACAGACAATGCGCTCAACTAAGCTTCATTTTCTTGGAGAAATAAGCTTTAAAAAGGTCCCCTTTTATTATGTTTTTCCTACAATATAGGAATTAAAATTGTTTTGCTTGTCCTGGCCAAAAGCTGCTTTCAAAAAGAAGATTAGTTTGAGTCCCTTTGCAGTGATTCCCAAGGTGCATTTACTGTCTGAAATGCTGATCTGCAACCTCTTCTTAAGTGTAGTCTGCAGTGCCATCCTTATCAGTCCTCTTTGGTCTATTGTGCATCTACAACTCATCAATAACTTTGCTACTTGTCTCATGACTTCGTTCCCATCAGACAACTGCAGATGAATACCTCCTGCTTTACAGAAGTGACCCTCTCTAAAAAGCTCCTGAATGAGATCAGAGGAGAGACATAATAACCAAAAGCAATCATAAAACCCCTTCTAAGAAGTGTTTGAAGATTGTGCAGGAAAGCAGGATCTAACAGAGTTTTCTACTTGGCAGCCTGAGATGCTCAGCTTCAGGCAATGTCAGGATTCACCTGTGTGCACATCTTCACTGCTGCTTGGAAGGATTCACCTTCTATCAGAAAGCATACAATACTCCATTAGATATACTTTACTGCAAACAATGTTAGGAACCTGGCTGATATCATGTTGCCTGTGAGGTTATGAGCATTGCTTGGGGTCCTTCCTTCTATCAGCAAATCCTTCAGATACTAAAAAAAGACACCTGAGATATGTGGAAATTGTGGGATTCAGAGTGGAGGGGACTTCTCTGACATACCCAAGGGTGACCATTGCTAGCAGTAGGTTACTGTGCTAGTGAGACCCAAGGGACAGCAGGTTTGATCTTTCCTTGCAATGTGTATCTGCATGATTCTAATTTCCCATCTAGACAGAAGAGATACACATATCCATTCATTTGTCCTTTACGGTTTAATTGAAAGTGAATCCATCATTCATCTCTTCATCTGTCCTTTTCATTTAAATGTCACCTCCCAAGCCAGGATTCTCCTAAGGAGTGAGAGAAAAGGGGAATATTTTCCAGTGAAGGAATCCTGCCTTGTCTTCCGAATTAATCGCTTCTTTGAAATAACATTTGCCTATTAGATACTGGAAGCGGAAGTAACAAACCTAATATGAGATATAAAAAGGGTAAGAAGAGAGAGAGAGATGGGATATAGCAGGGGAAGAAAGTGCTAGAATGATGTGCAACAGAGACATAGGGAATCTAGTGCTATGAGAGACCTTGACATCCTGGGAGATTTTTACTAATGGTTCTCTGCAAGTCTTATTATTTCATACATATTCTCATATCACTGACAAAGATACTGCATAAATCACTTTCCCTTGTCCCAGGCTGACCCTTTAACCTGTGAGAGATAATGAGGCACTGTACCTAGCATCACCTAATGCTGCCAAGATCTATATCAAAGAACATTAATTCTCCATGATAACATCTCTATTTATTAATGCAAATGCCTTTAATCCTTCCCCAGCCTCTGCTCAGCTAGCCACCTTTACTACTATTACTGAAATTTCATTGGAATTAGGTAAATTGGCTTTGTGTCCCCAGAAGGTGGATGTCACTAGGAGCTGAACTCTAATGCATACCTATTGGCACTGACACTCACCTCCTGGATAGATTAGCTTCCAGGCTCATTACAGTTAGCAGGGGCTATATATTGGGGCTTTCTGAAGATGCCAGAGTGTTTGTATCCTTTCCGTAGAAGTCAGAAAATTATTCATAATTACTAATGTGGTGACTTTTGCACCTTTTCAGGGTAATATTTGCAGCGGGGGAATTATGATTCCCCCCCTTACCACCACCCCAATGTCATGTGCTGCTCAAAGGTCTTTTCAAGGTTGTTTCTAGGGGAAAACCTTGCCATTTACTTTTCTTAAGACCAGGATCAGGGAACTATGCTGATTTATGCTAAATAATAATCTTCTCCAGCCACAGGTTTCCAAGGAACTAGGAAAAAAGCCTTAAGCTTTCACAAACAGACCAACAGAGAAAGACAACTCCCTCCCTATTTAATAGAGTGGGAGAAAGAAATCACAGGTCTGTAATTCTGCCATTGCAGGATCATGATCTGATAGGTCAGCCACAGAGGATAAGAAAGAGAAGTTGTCACCTTCTGGACTACTCACTGCATGAGTAACCACCCCTCAACAAAGGTCTCCTTTGGGCAGACCAGGAGAAACTGTTCTGCACCTCAGAGCAGCAGACATGGGGTGATATTGCAGTATGGGATTTCTCTGTCACAGCCTCATACACACACGCTTTGTTAGATAGGAAATACAACAATCAATGACAGTTCTTACCATCCCATCCTACTGTATTCAAGTGGGAAACCCTTCTGGGGGTAGTGCCTTGTGGCAGGAAGGCAAGAGCAACCTTTGACAGTAAGAGAAGTTAGGAAGGGGTCACAGACTCAACAGAGCAGCAGTCTGGGGTGGATGCTCAAAGGCTTCCTAGGAGGCCACAAGAGAAAAGGCAGGAGACTATCAAAATCCATAGCATGACATTGCTGTTTGCCCAACTCCGCTCTGAGAAGTAGCGAAGAAAATGACCCTAGAGGCCAAGAAGACATGAAACTTCTATATCAATTATACTCTTCTTCCTCCAACTGCAGCCTCAGGCACAGAGGGATGTGGGTTTAGTCTCTATTACTGCCACATGACCCGTGCATAGCATGGAAAAATTCTTTCTTCCCCAGTTCCCTATCTGCAAGGGACATATGTTTATATATATAGATTTATAAAGCTCCCCTTCCTGTACTCTTTGACTGGTATATTTGTGAGGCCAGGCACCTTCTGCTATTCTGTTTCCGTGCAGAGGGCAGCACTGCAAGGTTCAGATCTCTAGTTTAGTCTCTGTATGCAGCATCAAAATTACCTGCTAATAAGTGCTAGACATCAACCTATAAGCAGAGAACAAATGCTTCCTTCTTGTGAACTGGTATTATTGTCCCTGAAGAGAGTGACAAGCAAAAGTGGAAAATCGATGCAAGAAACTGAATATCTGGAGTGAACTCCAATTTGTCCTATGGTCCAATCTGTCACCTATTCTGTTCTTGCTATTCAAGCCGAAGTCCTGTTGACATCAATGGAAGTTCTTTGCAATTATGGAAGGAGGGGGGAGGGAAAATAACACACTCTGTAAGGCTGCAGTTCTATCACCTTTTCTCTTCTTGGCCATCAAATGCTGAAAGAGTGACCCTGTTTTCATTAACAGGAACACTTTGTGAATGAATACAGGATGTCAGATGGAAACAGAGGCAGACAAGGCAAAGAATTCATTAGACAAAGTTTCAATGCTGCAGAGAGAGACGTTCATTATTTTACAACTTGTCCCTGTGAGTTTTAAAGAAACCAAGCAGTCTGTATATGAACTATCTGATATTTTGCCTTAAAAGCAACACTAAATACAAATCCAAAGTATTCCTAGGTTAAACATTTTCCTTCTGTCACTACACTCCACCACCAATTCCACCTTGGAAGCTGGGAGACCAAAGTAGTTTGGAGGGTGCAGGGTCATAAGAAAACCTACTCTTGGGAGACTCCTGGCCCAGTTTTGCAGCCTCCAGAGATTTGCTTAATTCAGAAGAACCAGCAGAGATTTCCGTGTGTAGATGTATAGAATTAAATCTGCAAACACTTCAGGCTTCCTGACGTTGCGAGTTGAGAAATCACGATGAATAAAGCAGCTCTCTGGAGCACTGAATTGGATTGCGACACAGATGGCGATTTCTGAAGCGTTTGGATTGATCCTCCTCCCAAATCCACCACCAACTCCATCTCCTGCAGGGAGATGTCCACTGACTAGCAATGAGCTCCTCTGAAGCTAGGACACCTGCATTTGGGAGGCACCAGGGATATTTTAAAGAACTAGGACAGGCAATGATATTATCCAAAGTTCTTGTTATGAGATTCCAGAGCAGGATTTGCCCCTGTGGAAAGAAAACCTGCAGCAAAACATCTGTGGGGTGTGAGATGCAGAGCATCACACTGTTGATTCGAAAAGCTCAGGCCGATGGTAGGGCTCAATATTCAGGCAGCATTGCTTCCCCCAGAGGCCTTGGCATAGCAACACCTTTGCAGAACATTGGATTTACACTGCAGGGGATGGGGAGACGGGTCTGTTCAGACAGGCTCAGGCTCACACTTGTCTTAACCCACACAATTAACAGTCACAAATCCCTGCTGCACACACACGCAAGAAAGGGAAAGCTCCTTGTGTACAGTGGGTGTGCTGGATAAGTAATTTCCAAAAAGCAAATTCAGGACTTCTGGACTGAATAATAGGAATGCCTACAACCTGAATTAAGTGAAGCAACATTCCATTAATCTTATACATACGTGACCTAATCACTTGTCAGAGCTATTTGTGGTCACTAAGGATGTTTCAGGCGCTGGTGACTGAAACTATAGCAGACACCCTGCAGCCCTTACCCCTCTTGGAAGCAATAACTTACTCGTGGATAGCTGCTCAGTAAGGAAGAGACACACAAGCAGGGGATCAAGGAACAGTTTGCGAAGAAATTCATAAAAGAAGAACCGTTTGAGGCTGATCCACCTCTGTGTATGTGTGTGGGGTTGTATCTAAATCTGTGTATGCATATGTATGTCTGTGTGTTTGCCTTGACTGAATGAATCACCCTACCTGCTATAGTGTAAAACAGCAAACATTAGTAAAACTGATAATAAGCCTAGTGGTGGTGATTCAACCAAAGCTAGCACATCTGTCACTGAGCAACACACTGCCAGGTTTTTCATCAAGGGAAATACAATTGAATAGTAATGTAGTAAAGGTAAAGCAGCTTCAACAGAGCTTTCTGCCAAATTAAATACAAGGTACACTAAAGACAAAAAAAAAAAGGCAATACAAATACATAACCTCACCTCTCTTGAATACAAATCTCTTTGCAATGGGTACTCAATGGCTACAGACACGTCGCATCTGTAGTCTGAGCAGCTTGTTCAGGGGGTGGAGGATGGATGTGGGTGGATGGGTGAGCAGTGAGGATGCTGACAAGCGTCCAGCTCTGGGAACATGAAGTCTTTTTTGTGCCAACAGCCAAATAAGGAATTGAAGGGGAGGAGGAGATGGGCTTTTTGACTAATACTGCGAGGCCTGGTTCTCTAATGCCATCTGGTCACTTGGCAATGCTCTTGGCAATGCAGAGGAGCTGCAACCCTATCCAAAGTGGTCTCAGAGGGATTTCCCTGCAGTGGAAAATCCTTTGATGGCAAAGGGCTTCTTCAGGGCTTGTAGGAGACTAACCTGGAAAGACAACATTATTGGAGTTGCTTTGCTCTCCCTAATCCCTGGCTAGTGAAATGCCTTCCTGCAGCCACTCGCAGCCAGTCCAGACCCAGCACCCCAATCACAGCCGAGCCTGGGATGTATGCCAGTGCCTCAGCAACCTCACAAGGGAAGAGCTTCTGCCTAAGAGCTCATCTCAACCTCCCCTCTTTCAGGTTAAAGCCATGTAGCCTATGGGTGATGGAAAATAGGTGTCTCAAGGGTGGATTTGCTCTATATGGAGCTCTTTGTCTCCAGGGGTGAAATTCTTGAGAATTTCTTTCTTCCTGTTAATTTGTATGGACAGGTAATGGTGATTACGTGTATAGTAACTGAATGAACTGACTCCAAGAAACATGGCCAAGTCTGTCTACAAGGTAATGTCAGCACATAGCACTATGAGCTGAGACCCTCGTCTCATTATGTAAAGTCAAAGGAAGGAAAGGATAAAGTGAGATATCTAGTGAGATTACTCCCTTTGGACCTGCTTAGGTGGGTGAGGTAAAAACCTGCAGACCCATGAAGCTGGAACTTGTGGAGTCAGAGGTGGATGCTTCAGGACCCAAAGCTTATTCAAATGTATCTATGTCAAGGCAACAATGGCTATTGGAAGCAGCAGTACTTTCAATAATGAGCCACCAAAGAGCCCTTGCCAGGCCTTTTAGGACTGTGCTATGGTGGCAGTGCCACTTCCCATACGCTCTGCAAACCAACCAGCTTTCTGTATCACCACATCTTTTCTATATTGCTCTGGCTGTGTAAAGACTATTTAATGGGGGTATCATTGTAACCGACCTTGACTTACTTCTACCAGACTATAAATAAGTATAATTAAACATCAATTTGTCATCTACAAACCAAAGAAAAGTAAAAAGAGAAAGGGAAGAAAAGAGGCTTATCATGTAGGTACTTTACTGTCTGCAGAGGAGCTGGTTTGGGGCATTTCATTTTCAGCATCTTATTTCTTCACATTTTCTCTTTCACTTGTACACAGAGCAGTTTTCTTCTATTCTGCTTTTGTCTCCATTTACCTTTTTCTTTTTTAACTAAAGGAGCATTAAATAAAAACAAAACAAACAAAAAAACCTTCTAAGCATTTGTGTTTAGCATTCATTCGGCTTTGGAAAGCACTGCAGGGACAGAGATAAAAACGCACACACATATACACACACCAATATTCAGACCCCTTTTGGCTGGAGCAGGAGGTGAAATAAGCATTTTGGACTGTTTCAGGACAAGACAGGTTTGCAAAAGCTACAACACAAAACCCATGACAACACAGCAACAGCTCTGCCAGGCTGAAAGGAAGCCCTCCTGCAACTTCCATTTCAAAGCACGCTTTGCTATTGCTGCTCCAGAGCACGTATCAGCCCTGCCCTGCCAAACAGTTCCAGCTGAGTCACCATTGCAGGCTAGTCAATGCCCCTCCCTCCCCTGCTTCTCCCTTTTTCCCCCTCTTTGCAGAAAGCAGAAAAGATCAATGTATTCTACCCAGGTTACCGAACACGCTGCAACTATTCAAGCTAATAAATAGTGTTAGATGGAAGCATGAGACAATAAAGATCACGGTGTTGGTGGGTTGTTTTTTCTCATTTCCTTCCCAAGTTGAATGATAGATAGCAAGCAGTCATACAGAGGCAATGGGACAATGAAAAGTGTGATAGCAGTTTGCTCAGGGTGGGCAGGATGGTGAAGGACCCCTAGACCAAACAAGGATAAGGATAAAACCAGCACTGATGCATTTCAGTGGTGCCACAGCACTGGGTACACACATGAGGAGCTTGCTTCTCCTATTACTGTACACTAACGTTTCATACGCACAAAAATTACTGGTGCTGAATCCATCTGCAAGAAAGCACTCTGCTGAGCTCAATGCAAAGGGGCTTCACCTTCCTGCCAGAGCAGAGCCCTCTCCTCCCTTCCCCAGCTGCAAGCAGCAGCCCATGAATTTATTGCTCCAGAGTGCCCAGTCCTAACACACCTCCCTTGTGTTCATCTAAAACCAATAATAATAAAGGAGACGGTTTGGAGCTATTCAATACAATTCCTGAGCCAGAAAACAGCTGTGTGTTCAGCTCGCAGGGCTCTCAATGCTGGCGAAGGTCATTGGTACACAGTGTCTGGTTTGCTGCCTGGGGTGATGGCCTACATCTGACACTTGAGAGGAGAGTGAAAATAAACCCATAATGCACTTAAGTCAGCTGTGATGCTGTAACTTGGCTTGGGAAGATTTGTCTCTGGTAATATCCCTGCAAGAATCACAGCCTTAGGAAAGCAGCAGCTATCTCCTTTCTGAGACATCATCCACCTGCACCACACTAAGGAGCCCATCAGTAAAGGTTTGCAGACTATGACAAAGGGGTTTTATTCTTCATCATGGAAATTAAAAATTGTTTAAGCATTTTTCCCCTTGAAATCCTGTTTTTTTGGTTGTTTGTCTCTATAAAAACATATTTAGAAGAAAATTGCATGACTATTGCTTTTCCTCCTTCCAATTCTATTTAATTGGATAATTCCATAGAGGAAGTAGTTAAAAATAGAATGGATTATTAAAAAATATAAGAAAAAGCCTACAGGTGTTTTAAGAAGAAGATAGAAGTTCTTGTCATAAAAAAATATTGAGAAAAGACCAAATTGGAGGAAGAAAGGAAAGAGAATCAGTGATAACACCTGTGGATCCTCTCCTCACCTTAAGATACCAGGAAATTCTGAGTTTAAAGATGGACATGGTTTAGAAAGGACCTTAAGATCATCCAGTTCCAATCCCTATGCCATGGGCAGGGATGTCTCACCCTAGACCGTGTCACCCAATGCTCTGTCTAACCTGGCTTTGAACACTGCCAGAGATTGAGCATTTACCACTTCTCTGTCCCGTGACACTCAAATGCATGGCTTTTCATGTAGCAAACAGGCCTGATCTCTTGCACATCAGAGATCTCTGCTGTGCCTTGAAGCATTAGGTGTTGAGATTATAGCTACCATGTGCATGGGATTCAAAACCCCACATTTTTGCTCTTCTCTGCTGTGAGTAACTTCCCCTTAAGCAAGTGACCTACAGCTGACTGCCTTATGCTACCAAGACTAAAAACATTTTCCATAGTCAGCCACTGAGCCCGAGGTAGGATTTGAACCATGTTTCTAGAAGAGGAAAGTGAGAAAGGTAGAAAACACTTGCAGTTCACAGAGAAACAGCAGCATCTTGTCTCTGCTTTAAAGCAAGATGATTTGCCGTGAAATATTGCTGCTTAAAGCCACATCATTGCATCATTCAGCAGTACTTGCAGACTACTGGCCTCACCCATCTATTTTCACACAGAGATCAGACTGTAAACCTCCTGAGGGAATAAAAAGGGGGAGAAAAGTCTGTTTTCCTATCAATTTTTGCAGATAGATTTTATCTCATTTTCTCTCTAAAAGAGAAAAAAAATCCAACTGAGCAATCCTATAGTACAAATAGATTTAGATACTTCAGGTGCAAATGTGGGCAAATGACAACACAGAGATCTTGTGGCACACGTTTTGTAATAATCTGTATTTTTAAGCTAAAGCATTAAAGGATTTTCTCTCTTCCAAAATAATTAAGAATAAAATTCTAACCCCACATTTCTTAAATAAGAGGGGGAAAGGCTTAAAAATGTAGCTCTTTAATTGTCAAAAATGAGTATGCCACATAAAAGCGATCTTCCATATGCTGGCATTTGCTTTGGGACATTTCAGGAATATGATGCTTTACACAGCGATATTCCCATGCTCAGGAATGGCAGCGCTACAGGAGGGATGCATCACTGTCAGCCCAGACAAGCAGTTTGGCTCTGGACCATATTCTGACCCTCTCCCGTCTCCAGGGAGTTCCAAAACTTCACTATCATTCCATCAAGACAGCTCCCAGGCTACTGCTGAGCAGGTACTAGACCTTGGGGATCTGACCCCTTCTGCACATGGAGATGCTGTTGTTTTTCCACAGCACAGGATCTGAGCCACACAAGGGCTCTGCTACTGCATCTTACATGCCCTTAGAGCACTTTAAATATTAAATAATAAAAATAAGTAGAAGCAAAGAATAAATCCATAAATAAAGCAAATGTATAACTCGCAATTAATTATTATTTCATTACTGGCAGCACATTCTCTAACAGAATAACTAAGAGCAGAGTTTTCTCCTGACTTTGTTTCTTGTTATTAAACTGCTGCCAACAATTCCTTGCAGGACATGCATTCTTGAGCTAATCATTTGAGGATTAGTTTTATGTATGCATAAATAGCTCATGCTTTCACACAGGGTCTTTTCAGCAACGGCTTGACAATTATGTTTGAATAACATTGGCTCAGCTCCTGTATATACATAAAGTTTGTGCTTATACAAAGGCATAGGAGTAGCGACATCCTTTTTCTTTCCTAGTAAACCTTTATACTTCACTGCTTGCTGGAATTACCCTTTGAAAAGGGCTCATAACTTCGTCACCATTCCGCCATGAGTAAATCAGAACACCTGAAATAATTATGGTCTTAGGTAGATACAGGAACTGACTCACAAATCCTGTTTCATTTTAAAGAGAAGCAGCCTCTAAACATGTGCACGGAGTCATGTCATGGCTAAGGTACGCAGCAAGGTGATGTGAAGGCACTATTTGTTCTGCTGCAAAGCTGATGAGACTTCAGGCCACTGCAGTGCTTTACACATTGCTGTTACCTGTTAAAAGGACAAAGTAAATGTCCCTAGCACCTCCAAGCTTATTTTTTTCAATGCCAGGACCTTGGCTAAAGCCAAAGCTTCCATACCTTTGCTGCTCCTACCTGTTGTTGCAAGTCCACATCGGCAAAGGCGTCTATAGCATTTCATAAGCACATCTGCATTTGGCCACACAGCTACACCTTGTTTGCCTCTAGGTTTTCAGTTGTGGGTATGGCAATATTTAGCACAGAAGGGGTCTGATCCTGATGTAAAATACTATAACTGATTATATACACGTTCATCCCCGTATTCAAATGCACATATATGGCCTTATTCTATCACTTAATTTTGCAAAAGAACAAGTTCCATCAGTTTCTAATCTGTTGAATAAGCTCATTCAGAATTGTCAAGTAGGTTATTTCTCACCTCCTTTCTCCAAATCAAAATTACTTAGGTGGGAGAATGAATTGTATAGAAAATTGTCTTTTTATATCCAACTCAGGAAAAAGATTTCTATATGTCTTACTGAATTAAAATTTTAGAGATGATTTGCTACTTAAAGTATTTTATTTCAATTGTGTTGCAGCACCACATTTCAATAGGAAAATAGTCTTTTTGGGTTACAGCGAAGTAGCATAATATATTACGAAAAACTAGCCACAGTCACTTGCATTTATTACAGTGTGAACTGTCATAATAAATGTAGTTGGCACTTTGTTTTATCAAAATAGTGAAGTGATATCAAAACAAACTCGAACTGATTTGTTTCAACTGGGAACTGATAGTTCCCAGCTGGAACTATCACTGAAACAGACTCCCTCCAGCAAAATATTTTGGGTTTGACAGAACCGCAGTTTTTGGAACACATAACAATTTCCTCAAGATGTTTTTGCTGTTTTCCACTTTGTTTCTCTAATACTGGCCATGGTTGGACTAATGTCTATACAGTGGTCCAGAGGAGCCAAGTGTTCTGCTAAGCAGTCGGGAACCACTAAACTTCACATCTTCCCTATGCAATACACTGTGACTTGTCCTGCTTAGGTCTGCTGCTTGATTTGGATGCATGCACCAAGAACAAAGGGGCTATTCCCTTCCCATCCCCTCCACAGCATCTCTCTATTAAATGAACAGAGTCAACAGGCAGAATAATTAGTATCCACACACCTTAAAGGCTGTCTGTCTCCGTGCCTTTAGTGCTGTTTGTTTTGAGCAAGGCTGAGTGAGGAGCTAGCAGAAAAAAAATTACCTTTGTAGTAAAATCTTTTTAGCATTTTCTATTAAATCTCACCTGTAGATCTAAAGCCAGGGGCCTGTGTGTGAAGGGAGTGAGCACACACATCCATTTTGCCTTATCCACTAAGGAGTGAGAAGGCAATTAAAGCACCTTTAACAGGTTGAATTTTGCTTGTGAGCGCTGCTCTGCAAGTAGCTCAGAGAGCAAGCCATGGCTGGGTGTTGAAACAGTAACCATGAGGTTTTTATATCCAGCTACTGCATCCCACACACAGGACCTCCCAGAGTGCCCACTTCTGTACCTAACCCCATTTTTCCCCCCTCTCCCAGTCATTGCTTTGCTCCATGGGCTGCAGAGCACAAGAGAGCAACTCAGTTCTGCAGGGAAGGCAGAGCCCCCCACATCTCCCCATGGCAGAAGCTACCTATTAGGGAGAGCCAGCATCATCCTCCCAGCCAAAGAGAGAGGTCCACAGTGCGTTTTATGGCTCTCCTGCAACCTTCATCTTGCCAAAGTGGCCTTTTACCTCGGGCTGTAGCAGCTCTTGGATTTAGCACAAGAGGTCTGCGGGTTCAGATGACTCACACAGCACCACCACGTTATAAATCCTAGTGAACTTTTGAACGCAGAGCTGTTTGTAAATTGCAAAGCAGCTTAGCAAGCCTAGGGCTCCCACCAGCAAACACATCCAGCTCATCAGGAACATGGCAGCACTGGAGAAGTCCTCAAAACCCCGGATGTGCTGTCTGTACATCCGTATTTCTGTTACAGTAACATCAACTGATTCTTCCCCCGGGGCTCTCTTCCCACAAACCAGAGCCATTTCCTTCCCTTGCTTACTGGTACCTGCACTGTTGCTCCAGAGATGGTGCCTACACTGAATACACAGCAAATAAAATCATTATACATGCATGAGGACAGCAAAGAATCCATGGAAGGATATCAAAGAGTGAGGCAGAGGGGTGAAAAAGGGAAGGGTAAGAGAAGACTGGAAATGAATGCTTCTCTTGTCTCAGTGCCCCTGTAGTGATGGGAAAAGTCATTAAACACCTCAGCAGACTTGTACAGGAGAGTAAATAGGCCCAGCTAATAGGGCAAAGGCACTGACACTTTATCTCTCACCTCTCTTCAGATTCAGAGCAATGAAGGTTACCCATTGCACGGCATCCTCCTGTGTTTTAATATTCCCCTATCAGCAAGATAAAATGCGCTTCTCTCCTTTCCTTGAGAATTTCTTATTGCAAGAAAAACACACACAGAAAGCACCTTGCTCTCAGTGAAGGGTGATTTTCAAAGCCAGAGTTGGTCTTTTTCCTCCCTGCACCCCCAGCTTGAGAAGGCTGGCTGCAAAACAAACTGTTTCACTCCATGGCCTTGGCCTGGAGTCCCTGCAAAAAGCAGATGGAAGAAGAGTAAAGTTCAACAGGAGAAAATCCTCTCTGAAAACCTGCAAAATGACTCTGTCCAAGGCTTTTTATGAGCAGCAGCAGGAGATAGGAGCAGAGGAGTAAGTAGTGGAATTAGACAGAAAAAGGCTTCTCCAGTGAATGTTGCAGATAATAACAATCATGATTATGGTTTCTTATTAGACGTCACTAAGAGCAATCACATGTGAGCCTCCACTGTGCTACATCCTGTGCAAAACTCACTAGGCATCCAAACAGAACAAAAACCCACTTAGGAAAACAAACAAGTAAATACCCACTGAGAGGGAAGAACCTCCCACTGGGAACTTGATAGAAAGCACTGAAGGACTCGAGTCCTGCAGCACAGACCTTTAACATCAGGGCATATACACTCCTTTCTGTGAGAGAAAAACAAGGTACAAACCTTCCTCCAAATCCTTCACAAAGAGAATATGTCATTTCCCCCTGCAAGAAATGACATACATTCAGGTAATGCCCAATCCCCTCTGCCCTTGCTTTTTCCTTACAATCTCGTATATAAACTACTATTCTCTTTTAATGTGGATTTTTGGACAATTCCTTCTTATATTCTCTCTTTGTACCAGCAGAAACCCACCTCTATCTCTTCCTAGTGAGTGGACCTTCATTCCTGTACTACACAATCAGGCTATATTAGAGCAAGTTCTGAAAAGCTCATTTGCAGATGAAGAAGAAAACTGGCATCAATTATACAACTCCTTTGCCTTGAAAGACTGGATCATGCCAAGTATAAACCCATGAATATTTTACCCCAAAGTACAGGTGCCACTGGAAGCACTTCAGCATTCATTTCTCTCCCTGTCTTTGAGTAAGGAAATGACTGTCCATCTGGTCAGTCAAGGTCTGAGGGTAACCCTGCTCAAGAGCTGCTACCTGCTCATCTGCCTATTCTGCAGCACAACTAAGCATGGTTGCCTCCAGGGAATAGCAGAGCACCACAAAGTAGCTATTTCAAACCTCATTCTTTCTCACTACCTGTTTTAATGCTGCTTTTAAGCTATTTCTTTTTTCAGCAGAGAAATAATTTTATCTCCAAGGATGTATATCAGCTCTGCCATCAATGCAACTGTCCCCCAGCTGCCCAGAAAGCTGACTCCAAGTGAGTTCTGCTTCCATTCACTACCAAGGACAACGGAGGTTTAGAAGATGCTGATGGTCCTTGACCAGCAGTATTAAGACACTAAATTACACTGACATGGCCCATAAATTGCTAAATGAGGGACTCCCAGACAGTGATGTGGCGTGAGGCGAATGACTACAAGGACTGC
Source organism: Forpus xanthops (assembly GCA_032466535.1). Lineage (NCBI taxonomy): Eukaryota > Metazoa > Chordata > Aves > Psittaciformes > Psittacidae > Forpus > Forpus xanthops. Next base: position 65,324 of record JASSUY010032570.1, on the reverse strand, counting down.
CCGTTTGCGGGGGCACAGGCTGGAAAACTCAGCAGAAGATGGATGCATCAAGTACCTTGCACAACACCGAGCCACCCTTGCACCAAGAGGAGAAAATACTCTTTATATCACAGGGTTTTGTCACTGCTGTGAAAATGTCCCAGTTGTACAGAACTCAGGAAGCTCCATGCTAATGCTGGCTGTTATTTACGTATGTTGGGTAAAGTACAACTCTCTGGGTAGGTACAGACAGTGTCCATCTCTAAAAATAGAATTCAACGACTATTTCTGAAGAGGAAGGAAAGCCGTTAATCTCCTTCAGATTGTGCCACCTGCCCACCAGCAGGCAGGAAAACATTATTTGGACACTTCTAGTTTATTTGGATTTATACAGAAGTTGATGAAACATGAGGCAGCATGGGCAAAAATTCCCAGTAGAAATGGGAATATGGCCTTGATTTCAGGGAGAATGACATCTAGGCCTTGTGTATACAGACGAGAGAGAACCTGCTTTGGCTAAAGTCTCAGGGACTAAATGAAAAGCAAAAGAGTTCAAAGCCCAGTCAGCTATGATGTCAGCTAAGAAACAAGCTCTTCTTACTGGGAGTTACCCATAATATCATAACTTCTGGGGCTGTGTGAATTATAGGCCGCTAACTGACCTTTATGAGTTTCCTCCTTAATTGATATCAGCAAAGTAACAACTAAATATTAAGGTGACATGGATAAATGGGCTTGGCTTGCCACTAAAGTGTGGGAGCTCTGAGAATGGCTCCAGAGCCTTTTCTCTTCAAGGAAAGCAACTTTTCTCAAAGTTACATTCAACTAAAGGGAAGCACAAGTGTTTTTTGATGCTAAAATCATAGAATACTTAGGGTTGGAAAGGACCTCAAGATCATCCTGTTCCAGCTCCCCTGCCAGGGACAGGGTCACCTCCCACTAAACCGTGCCACCCAAGGCTATGTCCAACCTGGCTTTGAGCACCCTCAGGGATGGAGCATTCACAACTTCCCTGGGCAACACATTCCAGTGCCTCACCACCTTTACTGCAAAGAATTTCTTCCTCAAATCCAATCTAAACTTTCCCTGTTTAAGTTTGAATCTGTTACCCCTTGTCCTCTCACTACAGTCCCTCATGAAGAGGCCCTCCCCAGCAACCCTATAGGCCCCTTATGAGGCAATACAGCTGGTTTCTGCTATCAGAGGGGTTTAAGGCATCTATGGCTGACCAGGGGCTGGGAGTTTCAGTAATGGCATGGTGCTGGGGGAACATAAATTGCTATTTATACCTAGTGGTTCTATACTACTCCACATGATGCACAGCACTCTACTTTTGTGAGCTAAGTAATCAAGTTAAACTTTCTTTCTTAGGATCTCTTGCTCTGTCATTGCTACAGAATATCCTGAAGAGATAAAAGATGGATTTTGCTTTCTACGACCTCTCCAATTGGCATCTCATTACTACTTATAATAGTCACACTTCCAGGGCCCTGCTTAGGATTGAGCTGAGACCCTTTTCATTCAAACAGAAGCTCTATCAGTCCCATTGTAAGCATTTCACAAGCAAAGCAAAGAAATAAGGAAGGGAGATGAAGGAAGACCCTAAGACACAAGCAAAGCAGTCACGTTTGCTTCCTCCCTGACAGGCTTTCAGATGAAGTCTTTATGCTTTACCTGCATTTTAGGCTGGTAAATGATCTTTGACAGCAAACATCTCTTCATATGAAGGGAGAATAAGTAACCTCAATGACAGTAAAATTATGCTTCCTTCACCCAAAGTATGTAAAATTCAGATGACCTCTATTACTTTCTTGTAGGGAATTGTTTTTTTTTTTCCCCACAGTGTTTAGACTGAAGCAGATAAATTCCCCCTTCTCCCACCCCAGCAAAGATTGAAAATGGTATGGGAAAGATGTCCAGATAGCTGATAGAGTCTGGCATCATTTACTGTGGATACAGAGTGTGAGGAGGAATAAAAATGCAGACTCCACAGTTTCAGAAATGTACCAGCACAGCAAGAAAGGCAGGCGGACAGATTGCTTGGATAGACTCCTTTTTAGTAAGAAGATCTATAGCAGCACAGGTTTTCTGTTTGTTGTATGGTTTTAAGAAGGATGGATTTTTGCTACAGGATTAAATAAAAAGGAATATTTTGCTTTCCCTAATTCTCCATTCCCCTCTATCTGTGGAGGTTTGTGGTAGGCTTGAGTAGAAGGAAAAAGATTATCTTTATGCTCCAATTTTAAAAGCAGCTTTCAGTTTGGAAGCAGCTGTTAACAGCTTCAGGGCCTGTGTGGGAAGACAGTTTTTGCTGGGGGCAGAGGGAGCTGAGCTGTGTCTCAGACTGCTGGCTCCATTTCACCCTGCCATGCTTTCACTATCCAACCTTGAATGAATGAGTGCTTACATTACCTGTGAAACCCAGACGATGGCCACATTACCTGCTTCCACTACTCGTTCATTGCAGACACTCTAATGTGGCTTCAATGCTTCTTGGCAGTGGTAACCCCAAACTTCTGAAGTGCCAAAATTCTCACTCAGGCCAAATGTTAAAGATCCTGCTCAAGGTGGACACATCCTCCCACTGGGTCCTAATCCAGGTTGCATCACTTACAGAAATTCTACATCTCATTTTTCATCCTATGAAATGTGCTGAACCTTTTCTTTATTCATAGAATTATAGAATCCAAAATTGGTTTGGATTGGGAGGGACTTTAAAGCTCATCCAGTTCCAAATCCCTGCCATGGACAGGGACACCTTCCACTAGAGCAGCTTGCTCCAAGCCCCATCCAATCTGGCCTTGAACACTACCAAGGATAAAGCAGCCACAGTTAGTGCCTCACCACCTCATCACCTTCACAGATATTCATGGGAATATCTAGACTTTATGCCTATCTAAATATCTGGTAGTTTGACCCAGACGTCTTGCTCTTTCTTTCAACCCCTGTGTTGAAGTAGTCCAGGATTTTACATGGAGACATGGAAGACAGAAACATTTCATAAATCCTCATCTTTAAAGACCATTGGATATGGCAGTATCCAACTCCATTCCCATTGTTAAAATCTCAAAGTGGTTTATTCTGCCGTTTCAGATGCACCCCACAATATAGTGGGACAAGCAATTTAGCACTGCTTGTTGATGGGGCAAAAGGGAAAGAAAAAATGCAACAGCATCAATAGCTCTATGATAGTGTGTGACTGCATATGAAATAGAAAGCTTTCCTGAGTTGCTCGCAAGAATGGCTGCAGTCACTGCATTCAGCCTGCCCTTCATGTACTATACACCAGAGGAGAATATTTCATCTTTCAAGACCATGGACAACACACATGATCTCAAATAGAAGCTGTCCTTCCTTTTCCACATCCCTCATAATAATCTGATTTATCCTAGACAGCTTCTTCCATAGGCTGTATCTCATGCTGATTCACATTCTTTTTGAAGGCAAAAAAAGAATCATATTGTACCTGCTATGAAATATTCCTTTGATCTAAGGGAAATCATGAGCAATTTGTGTGTGACATTTACTAACTAATGTGCTGAGGGAATATTACTCCTAGAAAACTACTATTTTCTGGTAGTTTCAATATACTGAATAGTGCTATGCCAGTGATGATTCATCTGGAAAAGGTAACTATTTCAGCATGATGAGCAATATTAATAACAACACATTATACACAGTGCTTCTCAAGCAGACAGATCCTAAAGCCCACTGCAAACCTTTTATGTAAGGACCACTCCAGTTATTCAGTGAATTGCAGACACCTGCAAGTAAAACAGGAACCCCATTTCTATACCAGCCACAAGACATCACATACTGCAGAAGGGGAGAGAAAAGCATGATTTGAGTTGCAATATTAGAAGTGGAAGAAATGAATAAAACAAATAACCTAAACTGAAAACTGACAGTCTGATACACAGCCTTAACATGTAGTGGATCCTTAGTTGTCTAAAGTGGTCAGCATAGGGACTGTTAAGGCAGAGAAGAAAAAGGACTGAGCAGTAATTAATGCAAAGAGAATTTGCTACTGAAGTTGCTGGACACAGTCCTTGCCCTCCCAGCTTCCAGGATTGCTGTCAACCTTCTGGGCATGAGCTCCTACAGAACCCCAAGCCCTGTCTTGGATCCAGCAGCCACAGAACAGACTCAAAATCACCTCACACCAGGCAGCACCTCATCTGCAAGGACATGTTAACTACTACCATGCAGTCACATGGTCAATAAGTACTATGTCAAAGGGGGAGAGGGGAACCCAAGACATCTATTTCCCCCTCTTCTGCCTGCAGTCCCCTTTGGGACCATCTCCTAAAGGCTGACTTGGCTCACCCTTGTTCTGAATGCTGACAACAGCTCAGTCTGTGGGGTCTGCAGGAAATACAAATGCAGCATCATTTTTAATTATCGCTTGCTTAAAGTTTAAGTTGTGTGTATCTGTATTACATAGTGATATACAAGACATTTCAAGATCCCTAGAAACTACACTATAATACCAAAACAGCCAATAAAAATCTACTGAAATTTGAGAGAACATGTGAATATGAATCTATTGGGTAGAGATAAAAATTTGGACACAATCCTTGCCTACACTAATGATTTAAGGCTTGATTTAAAGCACTTAGTCACAAACTTAGCTTTCAATCACTGATACATTTCCTTTGGGGTTTGGCTACACAATGGGGAAATTCTTCGCCTTTTCTTTGCCCCAAGACTTCGCAAAGTCAAACATCTTGTGCTCCCATGCTTGTATAATCCTTCTGAATTCAGCAACTGCTTTTTCACTGCTGGGATGAGCCACCCCAGGGGTGAATTCAGTTCATTGTGGAATAAGGTGGTGCAAACAGCTGAATTCACACTAAGATGACAGCACTTCTACAGGCATCCCACATTTAAGCATCATCCAGGGTCCTCCCTCCTTTCTCTATAGCTCTGGGGCTATGATAAGCAGATGTTACTTTTATAGAGATAGTCATAGCCCATGCCACTATGTCACCATATTTTCTGAAGGAACATACATAGAACCAGAGATTTTCCTTGCTTTTATAGGGTTACAGAAGATTGTAATCTTCCTGCTTTGTACACCATGGGAAGACATAGGTTTAGATGAGGAACAGCTTCTAATTCAGGACTGGGGAGAGATGAACTGAAGTGTGCTCTGCACAAGGGGGAGATACTGAAGTCTCCTTTGCCGCTGGCTTTTAGTAAATACATCCAAATTCAGGTCCATTAGCTGCTCAGTGCAATGAGCACACCTTTGAAGATGTACACCACCAAGCATAATAGGATCTACACTCAGCTATGATCTTCAGCTGCTAACATGGAGCCCATACCTAACAACAACCCCATCTACATCTGATACAACATTGTGTTTATCCAAGCAGAAGCAACCCAAAGGGAAACTGCTTTTCAGGCACGGGAGAGCTTCAGAAGACTGTTAAGCTGGGTTTGCCCTTCACCCACAAAGTTCTCTCTCAGATCTTGTTTGCTTTTGGTTCTCTAATAGGAACCTTGAGTTTATTTTCCAATTCCTTTCTCCTCCCTGAGGAGTTTTTTGCTTTGCATGCTTAGCAGTTGTTTCCCTTCTATGATCTGCTGGCCCCTCTGAGGAGTTGTTAAGCTGAACATGTGTTGTAGTTCTACTTTTGTATGTTAATTGATACACTGTTTAATTTTACTTTTGCATATTATTTGAATTTGTTTCACCACAAAATGGATTCTAAAGAGCCCCTCTAAACAATTGCTGTTGCCAACAGGTCTCAAACAAGCAAAACCTCCTTCCAAGGAAATGCTGATGAAATTCTTCCTTCCTTCTGAATCACTGATGCAGTGCAAAAATCCTGCCTTTAAGAATGAAGGGGGGGAGGAGCCTCTGTTAATATAAATGCCTAATTTCCACTGACATTTACAGGGGTTATGATAGCTTCATGGAAGCAAAATTCAACCCAAAGGATTATACTTGAAATATCTGTATAACCTCACCTGATGTTTTCTAATGCTTAAACATTCATAAAAAGCAGATTTCTTAATACTAAAAATGAACTCAGGGGAAGGAGAGAAATGAGTCAAAGACTTGCTTTCACAGTTGTTTCTTCATATTGGCTTATAATGTTAAAGGCAATGGAATGTTAGAATACACAAGATTAATTGTCCTGTCTAAACTAGTATCTTAGAGCATGACCTGCCAGCCTTCCTTTTTTACCAAATACTTTAAACAAACTTGGAATTTGTAGAACATAAATACACGATTCTACATTTTGTTAGTTGTAACCTAGACAAAAAAGGTGAAATTAACTATTTTGAGAGCCACCTTTCCTATAAGGTAGTCTCAGACTGAAGCACATACCGTCAGGTCTATGGTCCAGTGTAGACTGGATGCCAAGCTGGAATGCAAAGCCAGCCTTTTGAGGAAAGCTAAAGCTGGTGCCTGATGACAATTCACCTTTGCTAAAACTCCTCAAAACCATAATGCATACACACTTGTGATGGAGTCACAGCTGGTAGTGGGCCACACTCTGGGTGGCAGAGTGATTAAATAAGGGAATAGGGGAGAAAATTGCTCTAAAAGGAACACAAGAAACAAGATTTCCAACTCAGCCTTCCTATCAAATTTGCAGCAATATCAAACATGTAAAAGGATGGATGAAGCTTTCGTCAGAACATGTCCTTCACTTCCCTAATGGATCCTGTGCACTCTGCAGGGAGCAGTGGTAGAGGCAAGCCCTAGCCAAGAAGGCTGCCTTCCAGCAGACCTAGCAAAGGCACTGATTCACTCTGACAAGTACTAAAATAAAAACAGGGAAAGAACAAACCCTGCAATTAACAGTTATTTCCTTCCCTCCTTTGCTGTATCTTCCTCTTGTATTGTTGTATTCAAGCTCTCAGACAATGGAGATGGGGAAATTGTCCTCAGTGCTAGTCCTTATCCTTAGTTTTCTGCTTTAATTTCATTTGAAAGTTCAGTGGAAATCAAAGGCAGTGGAGCTTGAAGGAGATGAGGTTAAACCAGAAAATATTTTGAAATGCATGAAACAAGAACTGGCCTGGGTACCAAATTGTGTTATCAGACTCACATATCAAGTCCTCTGTGAAGCTGGCTGAATCACAGAATAGTTAGGGCTGGAAAGGACCTTAAGATCATCCTGCTCCAACTCCCCTACCAGGGGCAAGGACACCTCCCACTAAACCATGCCACCCAAGGCTCTGTCCAACCTGGCTTTGAGCACCCTCAGGGATGGAGCATTCACAACTTCCCTGGACAACACATTCCAGTGCCTCGCCACCCTTACAGGAAAGAATTTCTTCCTCAAATCCAATCTAAACTTCCCCTGTTTAAGTTTGAACCTGTTACCCCTTGTCCTCTCACTACAGTCCCCCATGAAGAGTCCCTCCCCAGCATCCCTACAGGTCCCCTTCAGATTCTGGAAGGCTGCTATGAGGTCTCCAAGCAGCCTTCTCATCTCCAGGCTGAACAGCCCCAACTCTCTCATGCTGTCTTCATACAGGAGGTGCTCCAGCCCCCTGATCATCCTCGTGGCCCTCCTCTGGACTTGTTCCAACAGTTACCTCTTCCTTTTTATGTTGAGGACACCAGAACTGCGCACAATACTCCAAGTGTGGTCTCACGAGAGCAGAGTCAAGGGGCAGGATCACCTCCCTTGTCCTGCTGGTCATGCTCCTTTTGTTGCAGCCTAGGATATGGTTGGCTTTCTGGGCTGCGAGTACACACTGAAGCCGGTTAATGTTCATTTTCTCATCAACCAACACCCCTAAGTCCTTCTCCTCAGGGCTGCTCTGAATCTCTTCTCTGCCTAACCTATAGCTGTGCCTGGGATTGCTCCGTCCAAGGTGTAGGACTTTGCACCTGGCATGGTTAAACTTCATCAGGTTGGCATCAGCCCACCTCACAAGTGTGTTAAGGTCCCTCTGTATGGCCTTCCTTCCCTCCAACGTATCAACTGAACCACACAGCTTGGTGAATTGTTGCTTGCTTTATTCTAGCTTAAGATCTACAATATAGTCCAATGCTTTGACTCCCAGTAAGACAGATGTTAAAGAGGCACTCTTAAAACACTCTCTGTATGTACTGCATGCAGTAAATTCAAGGAAAGAACAATTGGTTGAGCAATTATTGAACTCAATTTGTGTCTGGAAGCAGATTTTCCAATAAGCCAGGTTGTTTGCCTTGCTTCTGAGCCACAGTAAATCTGAACCTGGGAGCAGATCTGCTGTGGCAGGTCAGGCTGAGCTTCAGCCTGGGAGTGAAGAACTTGGGTCCTCTTGGCTGTCATTGTTGAGCTACATTGTTTCACATGCAATTAGACTTTACCCTGTGACAGTCCATTGGCAACCAGCTTAGTCTTATCAACTTGACTTAAGTCTTTAGCTCCATGTACTATTTTCAGGTCTTGTTCTCTCTCAGATGAAAGAGAAACTTGAACCTTTTCCATCACCCATATTATTACGATAATTGTTTTTTTCCTCAACCATTTTTCCTCGATCTCCTCTTTCCTTTTACTCTAACAGTAAAAATACCATGTCTGGACATGCTCAGATTTGCAACTTCTCAAAACTAGCTGCGAAGACCAATGTAAGTGAAGATCTCATGCACTGCAGGATCACCTTTTCTCTGCATAAATATTGAATTATCACAATAAAAAGACTCCTGCCACTCAGCAGTCACAGCAGCTAGAGATGAGGAGAGAAAAAGGGATGGCAAAGCAAACAAGACTGGAAACTCCGCTAGAACTGTGCTTAACAACCAAACTTCTCTTTAGGAGGCAGCTGATCCAGTAGTTTATTTCCTTTGCTATTCAGCTCCAAGATGGAGAGGCAAGCTTTAACTACGTCACAAATGCGATGCCTGGAAAATAAAACTGCTTTCTAAGGAATATTTTCTCCTAAGCAAATAATTGGCTATTTCTTTTCAATGAACCTAAAGAGGCCAAGCAGCAGCAGTGCAGGTTGATCAGTCATTTTGACTGGGTAAGGAATGGAAAACTAGCTTACTTTCTTTTCCTTTTAATTACACTTTTCCCTAAATCCATTTTTAAGTGACCATTGGAGACATCCCAAGTAATCCTTTTCATCCACTGATCTTCAAATCAGACACATACTTCCTCTTTAAGAGACTTACACAGCAGCAGTAAGAGTGCTCCTTTGAGGTGTCTAGGCAAGGATTTGTGCCAGCATCATTAGGTCTTCCAGAGTACATGATCACTTTCACACTCCTGTTCTGCTTTTCTTATTAGCAACACAGGAAGACAGAGTACTGACTTTCTCCAGGTGTTCATACATAAAGAGAGCAAGAAACTTCTATCAGGCAGAGAGGTAGCAGCAAGTGTGGAGAGGTAAGAGATTATTTCTCCCTAGGTAACATTTTCAGTGCTGGTTTTCCTCCATTTGTTCATGTAAAACAGATAACCTACCACAATTTCTGCTATTTGATAAACGCTTTCTTTAATACCACATTCCATTATCATATTAAGAGAAGCACAGACAATACATCACAAATCAGTTCTTAATCATGGATACCACCAATACCCAAGTTAAGCCATTATTGCCAACCTGTCATTAACTTCCCAAATATCTCCGTGAACTTCTCAGTAATGAGAAGTGATGAATATGATGAAGTGAAGCAAGCTAAAAACCTTTTTGCTTTTGCTCTACCCCATAGGATACAGCCCAATATGATGATGCAACACAAGCTCCATGCACCAGCAGCCTTGAACCACATTCCTCTTTAATGGGACCGAGTGTGCTGCTACCTGCCTGAATCCCACCTCTATCTTCCAACCATACTGGCCTGCACGACACTTCCAGCTGGATGGGGCAGCAAGGAGAAGCTTTCCTATTAATTTTGAATGATGCATTTCTATCTTCAGCTGTGAATAGAACAGATCAATGACACCAGCAAGTTTTATTGGGCCTCTTGTGCAATGAATTGGTAGTGAGACAGCCAGGGAGATGGAGTCGACATGCAGATGAGATTTGTAAGCGAGGACATATTGATTATTTCCATCTCAGTTCAGGCAGTAATTCCACAAAACGCCTCTTTCCCTGTTTCAGCTCATTATTTATGCCATAAAGACACTATCTCAATGATAATAACAGGCTTCATTTACAAGGCAGAGCATAAAGCATCAACGCTTAAGACTTCAGGAAGTGGGTTAAAGGAAGAGAGAGAGATTTAACAAGTCCTGGAGATACACAAAACTGCTGAGACTTGATCTTGTGGCTTTTTATGCCCTCAGAAAGGAAGATTGAGAGCAGGTGTTAGATTACCAGGCTTTTTATTAATAACTCAAGGCTTGTATGAGGGCTGATTGATAGCGTAGTCAGCACTTTCCCAGTGAATAAAGCTCTCCTCACTTTGCACCATCAGTAGTCTGTCTCTTCTCAAAGAGAAAGCACCAGGCATGTTCCTGCTCTCTCAGAAGCAAATCCAGTGCCAAAAGGAGAATCCCCAGTAGACACTTCACTGGAGAGTGATCCCATATGATCTCTGCAACATGGTTTTATGACTGTGGTTTATCCTCAGAGGTTTCATTCATTAGAACCACCACCAGTGAGCTGCTAAGCAGCATGACTTCTCCAGCAGCCTCATTCTCCAGACCATTCTAGGAAATTCCTGTGGCAGGATGAGTCCATTATACCACCTATGCTTCAGTCTACAGAGAACATCACTCCATGCTTCCACATATGAAAATAAAAAGACTTTTTCAGGAGATACAAGTAATAATTCTAATTGGTTTAGCACGTTTGCCCTTTGCAGCTGCGTTAACACAGCAATAGTATCAACCTCAGCCTGCTTCCTAAATAGCCAAAGGGCAGCTATGGTTAACAGCCTGTAGGAAAAGTCTCATGCCTTCAGTTCTCTCCCTTAATTGCTAGGAAAAGGTCCTTGAGAATTAAAACATGTTTGATGCATCTATGTTTAAATCTCTATAGATCTATCATGTGCAGGAAGACAATAAAGCTGGGGACCCAGCCAGATAGCCCCAGAGCCTTTGCTAAGCTGCAGTTAAAGTTGTGCATGTGTCAGACAAGTCAAGAGAAAAGGAACAGCAGAAAATCCTCTTTAGGCAGCAAGAAACTGGTCGCCAAAGCAAGATCTATTAAACCACAGAAAGAGTTAAGATGTCCTAAACACTCCTCAGCCACTGCCATCTCCACACACAGGCAAGACATTTTATATATGCTGTGCAGAAATTCTAGTGCTCTTTAGAGCATGGGAGTCTGCTTCCATCTCTGCTGCTTCAGTTATGAGCCTTTAAGTGCTTAATGAAGCCAGATAAGAGTAACAGTGCTAAAATATTTATAGATACAGGACTAAGCTGAACGCACATGAGTGATTAGAACAATACTAAAAGACATTATTTGCAGAAAGTCACTGCCCAAGTTCTCCCATATTCCAAGGCAAAGCGTAATATCTAGCAGCATCAGCACATTACTGGACTGTATATGTATGTATTCAAACACTTAATGGATTTATGTTTCTGATAGGACTTTATGAAGGTTCTTTCAAGATTCACAAAGGGATGCTCTTTTAACCTGGCTGTTTCTAATTAGGAGAGCCAAGGCAGTCCCTAAATGCTTTAGGAACTCTACGTTGTCCTTGCACGTGACTTTAAGATTCTGCTTAGATATTCTTGAAACTTTACTGACCTCAGTACTCCCAGCACAACAGAGGAAACTGCAGCAGGGAAGGAAGGCTTCTAAAAGGCATGAGAGAAAAGCATCACCTAACATAGCTGCTGATCTGCTGAGGGCATGCTGACAGCAGGGACCAGTCACAGCTAAAGTGGAAAGGATGGTTTTCTCACTTCTCAGACATGAATGACAACCCTGGTAATGAAGTAAAGATAAAAGCTGTCCCAGAACTTGTCCAGGAACCAGAGATGAGTTCAACCTCAAGCATCCAAGAGGCAAATCTCATGTTTCCCCAAATTCAGGAAAATAGGTAGAAATATATTATTGATGAAGCTGCAGGTTATAGATGCAGGTGGTCTTGTTTAAAACCTTTGTGAAGGTCAGGGATGTGAGGAAGGAAATTGAGAAATGCTAGGTTTTATTGTGCCCGTCATAGTCACCTGGGGACACAACCTTGTCTCTGAGCCTACATAGTTAATAGGAAACAAAGACTCACAACCTCTTTGCCCTTCCAAGTGTCTAAAATGTCTCAGGTCAGGAAGGTTCTTCAGGACATGTCACCAAACATACTGCTAGGCAGGATGCTATAATTATTCAGCTTCTGTGCATATTTAAACGTGAAACCTGTGTGCATGTTTTCACAGCACATCAGCAGGAAATCTGCCATCCACAAAGGCCAGGCACAGATAGCAGCTGAATTACGACAGTAAGAGCAACAGAAAAGAATGCATCCCTGTCAGCTTCTCCATTTAATGCAGGCTTATGCAAATTGACCAAACAAAAGCCAGCAGTACTGACCCCAGTCACAGGATGAATCCATCTTCTATAAGGAAGGATGGAGAGGTGAGGGAAGATCTGGACTAGTAAATTGTGTACTTTATAGAGAAGCATATATAGGGCAGCATGCCTCAAGAATCCTTCCTCTGACCACATCAAGCTTTTCTGATTCATTAAACCTCCCAATCTGCATCATGGAATCATATTTAGCTTTTGTGAACTCTGTAATCAGTGGCAAGAGGAAAAACATCACTGGGGAAAGGCACAGTCAGCAGAAAGGATTAAACTTCTACAGCTCTGCCAAAAGATATCCCCCTCTCCGAAGGAGATGCCAGGATTGATGAGACTCTAAAGGGAAATAAGTGGGAAATAAAGGCAAAACAATATGACTATTTACCCTTCTGAGCTATCATTACCCACCAGACCATGCTGCTTCTGCTGTGCTGTCCCAGTTCACTGGGCACCCACAAATGCAGGGGCACAGTCCTCTTTGAGACCTTCCTTTTTACCCTACTTGTGCACAGACTTGAGAAATCAAAGATGATGTTCAAAGAGGCTCCAGGGGACAAAAGTGGTAATTTTGATTTTGATGTGGTTTATGACATCTTCGCTACCTTTCAGCAGCTGCCAAGGTGCAACTTCTCCTGTAATTACTGGAGTCTTTTTGATTAGGCTAAATATAACAGCTTGTCAAGGACACACAGGCCTTGGGATGGGTGGTTCTGCGTGCTGCTGTATACACTTGATTATGATTAATACACACCTACTAAGTACATGAGCGATACAAGGACAAGCAAAGGGTGGTCTTTGGCTTCCCCTGTTTCATACCATAGCAGTTGCCTCCTGCTTTAAGGAACAAAGTTGTATTGTTTTTCCCACCTTTTTAAATGCTTGTGTTGCAGCTCCTACTCCTTCCTCCTACCTTTGCCTTCACTTTTGAAACCGGACGTGTGCCAGTCATATACAAGAGCTACAGGAATTAAATTATTGGAATAATTGGATGCAATTAATATTAATTTAATATTGGAACAAGCGGAATTAATGAAATAACCAAATCATTGAATTCAAGTTAAATACCCATTTTGCAAAGCAGGTAGCCAAACCAGTGCTGCTCAGTTCATAAAGGGATTCCATGGAGTGACAGCTAGCACAGTACTTGTAGTCTGTTTTGTTGTTACCCACTGCCACATCCAGCATCAATTAGACAAGTACAAGGCAGCACATTAGCTGCAACAGTGCTCTTTTTATTTTGGTTCTCACATATCTGCAACCACAGTACACCACTGCAAACCTCTGGGTGCAAATCTGTCTTGCAGCAATCCCAATGGATTCAGTCAGTTTGGACTTGCTATAACTAACCTGTCTGCAACCATCTTCATTTCCACACTATGTGGGACAAGACATAGAGGTCACTCAGCACTGGCCTCTGCTTTCCTGTATTTTAAGTAACAGATCATAGACTGGTTTGGGTTGGAAAGGACTTTAAGATCATCTAGTTCCAACCCGCCTGCCATACGTGGGGAATTAACATCTGCCATTGGCAGAGAGCACCTTCTTCACTGCTGCGTAACAACTGCCTTGCATAAAGCTTTACAAGCGCATCAGAAGTATTCCTACTCCCACCCAACACACTGCATGTATCTACACCATTTAAAATGAAAGTCCTGTGCACATAAGCTGCTTCTTTACGTAAAGATGGGGATTTTAATTCCTAGTCTACATCCTACTTGCACACAAGTCTCTAATGCGTCCCTGGGTTTAACAATCCTCCAAAAGGCTTGGGCTCATATGCAACAACTGAGAACATTCTGGTAGATGCCAGTAAACTTCTATTCCCCAGTCCTCACGGCCTCCCTCAGCACTCCTTTTGCATTAAATACTCATATCTACACTGCTACTCATCCTGGCCTTTATCACTGCAGAAGCAAAGGAAGTCTCCAGTCTGCTGCCTGCTGGGCTTCATGTACCTCCTCTCCTGAAAGCAGAGCAAGCTTTTCACCTTATTTCTATGCAGCACTGTCAAAGGGGTTTCTGCTCAGAATGACAAACCAGCCCACAAATCACTTGGGAATCTTCTACACTCAATTTGCTCCAGCTCTGCCGACAAACAAGAGACAGGAGGCATATATACATTACTACTGATTAGTCCATGTCCCCAGTATCAGCAGCTATGCACACGGGCCGACCGTAACTTTAAATATTGATAACCAAACTCATCTATCATCGGCCTGGGAGAGTGTCAGTTTCAGTGCATAACAGTAAAGGCTTTCTACAATAATCAAATACTCAATAATTCATGAAAATATATCCCCCCCAAATCAAATTGGAAGCTATTTTGTGTAATCTATTATTTAAAATTCAATATTTTAATGCACACAACTTCTGCTCCCACCACAAAGGACCATTTCAAAATATGATTATGTGCGGACTCTATTTAAAAATGACAATTTTGCTTTTCATTTGTTTAACAGCTTAAATGGAAGAGCTCAACTGGAACTAAGTCATCTGACAATGAAACTAAAACCCACATAAGCAACTTTGAAAACTTCATGACAACTCAAAAGACGTCTGAACCTTCCTTATTGGTAGCACAGATGAATTCCCCACTCTGGTGCTCACCTTTGCAAGGTTTTCAATGCTTAGTGAAAAGAAATACTCCTGTGCAACTGACAAACACTTTCATAGCTCTGCTAGTCTGTCACCCTACACTGGTGAGACTGAAAACTATTTACTTTCATACCAGGGACTCTTGCATAGAAAACAACTTTGACTTTGCATCTGTTTATTCCTGTTGGAAAAGCCATTTGTGCAGGGGAAGGTTGCCTGGTGTAAAGTGCCAAGAGAAGAGGTTTTTGCCCTTGTAAACAGAGTGCACTGGAGCATAAAATGCAATCAAGACTGGTGACAAAATTCATCCCAGGCAGACGTCACTCCTCAGCAACAGCGGGTGAAATGGCACCGAGTGATTGAGGGGACCAATCTCACAAAGTGATCACAGAGGGAAGCTTGGCAATGAGGAGCCTGGGCAGCCGTGGCTGCAGAGAGCTGACCAGTTTTGAAGGATAAAATGGTTTTGTGAAGAAGAAAACTTCAGCCTGTTTATGAAGTGTTCACAAGTAGAGTCTGTAAGAGTTTGGTGTCAAACACTTGCCAATTCTTCAGTCACTTCAAATGCCAACCTTTTCCTGTACATCTACTGCAGATTAAATCTGATTTAGTTCTCTCAAACAGTGGGTTTTAATGAAAGCAATGTTGACAGAACGAACACTCTACACTTGCTATTACTTTAAAGGCAAAAGATGCTATCTTGATTTTTCTTTTCCCATCTGTAACTTTTCAGTGACTACTTTCAACTCATTTGGCCACTTTTGTTATCTTTTGCCTACTTTATTGCTTTTATTCCACAGTCCCAAATCAGAACAAAGTCAAGCCTGTGTCCCCCACAGCTGCCATGGGGCAGCTAAGCAGCGCTGTACCTCCCACAAGGGACAGAACAAAAGCAAACTTGGCAAATCTTTACTATGCTGAAGCCCTAGGGCAAAGCTGGTGCCCATGAGGACATAACCTGCTAGTGCAGATATGTCTTTGTTCAGGATGTGGTCCCATCCCTTAATTTTTAAAGGGAATTTAAGTTAATGTGTATTGATATCTCAAATAAGGGCACTGCTGATGCACAACACAAAGTCAAACTGATATCCTAGGAACAGTTCTGCCAGATATTGCAGAAGTTTTAAGTATTTGCTTGCACTAAACATGCTTGTTTCTATTTCCCTCTAGTTAACAGGTTTTTGTATACCTCATGTCATTAGAAAACATGGAGTATATGTAGTATATATACATATATATATATAAATAAAATGCTCTGGCTTTGCCTTTTGTTTCTGTTCACCCCTACTCTCACTGGGGGAGTCTTCATCTTGTATCACAGAGGCCTGATGGTTTGCCACCAAGACGCTGGCATCATGTTAATGCCCTGCAGCAAATGGAAAAGGCACAGAGGGGTCATAGTACTCACTTAAAGGACTATTTTCAGAGCAGCTATAGAAGCTTAATATATTAAGCTGAAAGATTAAGAGGTGATGCCATGACAGTGAATGAAGGTTCTTAATAGGAAAATACCAGGTATGAAAGAGCTTCTCTGGCAGAGAAAGGCAAAACAGAAATAGTGACTTGAAGTTTTAAAGATGATGTGAATCACCACCTCTTTCAGAAAAGAGATGAGCTATTCGGTGCTCTGATCTCCTTGTGGATGCTTTGACAGCAGCAGTGACTTAACAGGAGGGAAAAGCAGAGGGGAAATATCAGGAAAACACACTCCTGTGAAATGATATGACAAGTTTGAGTCATATTTTGAAGGTTGGAGTGGTTCACAAACATGCAGGAGTTGTGGTTTTTATATCAATGAACCTCCAGATTTCCCATGCTCTGAACAACAGCTTTTTCAGATGAACTAGATTCACACATCATGCTTTATAAACTACTTGAAAAACAGCAGCAAACCCATACCTCCATTGCCACAACCACAAGCAACAGGACTTCGCAGAGGCATGCATATTGTTTGAAACAGGAGAATGAGTGACTCCTGCAGAGTTCCTAAAATTTAGGAAATGGAAATAGATAAATATGGATAATTAATTCAGGATCTTGATCTCTATAGCAAAATCTACAGATCACAGATGTGAAGAAAGGGCTGTAGACATGGCAACATGGTTCCAAGACTCTTGTCCCCAGCCAAGCTAAAATGACTGGGATGAGACAGTTGCTTTGAGTACCAGTATCACCTTGGATGAGGCAGTCAGTGTGTTTCTGACCACAGATACCTCCCCAAACCTGAAACAGGCTTTTCTTGTTAAAAACAATCTGCAGCAAAGTCACCATGTGAGACGCCAGAATTTTTCAGTGTGATATGGCACTTGTATATATGCAGGCATTCACACATGGCTGCATCTCACTTTGAAATGTCTCTCAAGAGTTGTATATTAAACAGAAGAAGGATTTTTCCAGGAACTAACACAGTTGGCAGCCTTTTGTCTCTATTTTTTAAAGTAATTTATGAAAGAAGAAAAGTAGCAGAGTCAATTTAAAAAAGGCTGCAGTCTGGACTTTGATAGATGAACAGATCTACTAACAAAACCTCTCACTTCTCACTGAGCACTCCATCTTCTTATCTGCTAATCCTGGTGAGGAAAGAAGAAAGCAAGCAGGCAGTGGAATAGAGGAAAGACCTAGGTAATGTTTAAACCAGTGAATAAGCAACTAAGAGATCCAACCAGATAATCAGCTAAACATTTCCTTTTGCATTTTGCTCCCCTTTTGGAAGGGCTGACTAAGATGACAGACACTACAACCTCTTGAAAAAGCCCTATATAATTCCTTGAAGAACAGGCCTAAGAGCTCTGGAGGAGTGGTCCCTCTTTGACAATCTAGGCCATTCTACTGGGGAGTAATAACAGTTCCAGCAGTACTATCAAGGAGATGATGGCACTTTTCTCAGCTGGCTATGTAGACCTGCTCTTAGGCAACACATAGGTTTGCTTCTGAGAGTTTTACTTGAGTTGGGTTACATCTGTGTTGATTCCTCATGAAAATATCTCAGTCATGAGCATATTAAGCTAGAACTTAAAAGAATCAAAATTAGGAAATTAACTAGGGAAAACACCCTTTTATTTCCAGAAATACAGAGGAAGGCTAGGCACTTCCATGAAAATTGTGGAATATTTCAGGTGCAGATTGGGATTTCTGTGATGGGTTGGCACCTCTTGGGACATAAGGAAAAGCTAATAGTCCTTTCAGAGTTCTGCATTCGTCTGCTACTCTGGAATTGATGCTCACAGTCCCAGCCCTGTCAGCAGTTCGTGCCTTTCTGCATCCTCAGTGGAGCTCCTACCCATCACATAACTACTACTTCTCCTCACACTGAACTCTAATGCATTATTTTTATACACACTTCTCATTTCCAAGTTAAAAATGAAAAGTAACTTCCAAGCCCCAGCATTTTTTGTTCAATGAATTTCTCAGTTTGTGACAAGTGCTATAGGAAGCAGCAACATTCTTGCGCTTCATCTGTTCCTGTCCTTCAAGCGCAGCAATCTTCTCCTAAACTACTATGTGTAAGCCATTAGTCTTTAATGCAGAAAAAACTCTGTAAAAACTTGAAAGGAAACAGAAACCAAGTGGAAGAGAATAATTACATTCTTCTGGATTCAAGAAGACTTACAAGTTCTGCTGGAGTTCCTCAAGCACTATTAGCACCAACAGACATAACAAGCAAAACAAATAAGTATTAACTAGAAAAAGAATCTGCTGGATAAAGGCCTCATGCATCTCTGTAGCAAAACTGTGGATATTTCCTTGTCCAGTAAACCCATTCTATCCCCATATTAAGACAGAAGAATCTTATCCAAGATTGGGTTAAAGCAATTTTAGCGAAAAAAGATGTTTCTTGAGCAAAACATGTAATGCAAGTGAAAAACTGACACTGAAAAAACCCAGTCACTCAAGTATCGAGTGAACACAGCTTGGTTCCTCCTGCCAATGTAACTCTGCTTACTAAGCTCAGATCTGCATATCCCATTATCCATTATTTGCTAAAGCCCCAGCTCCTGATGACACAACAATCACCTATCAAATGAAATTTCACCCCCTTTTTAGGGAAGGAAAAAAAGCTTGAAAAAAGCCATCATTAAAAGACTCGAAAAGAAAAGCTAGATTATAAAATGAACAATTTTTTGCCTGCCCTAAAATATTGCCTCCCTCCAGCTCTGAATGGTAGAAGTGGATGCCCAGAACTGGTGCGCTGTTGCATCACAGCATCCACAGAGTCCTTGCTCTTTCCCCAGATCCTACCTCAGCTTTGGATCTGCAGCACAGCTTTCCCTCTTCCTTGCTCTGCACTGCATCATCACACGAAGCTCCCTGCACTCCCTCCCCCATCTCTGCACAACTCCTCTGCACTGCAGCAGTACCAAACCCCCTTTCCCAGCTCTTTCCCACACTGCAGCCCCCGAGAGCATTAGAGCCTGCACTGCCCTGCTTCAGCAGCTCAATAGCCTCCCTGCATTCCCATATCCCTGCTCAAGGATTCAGCTGTCCTACTGCAGCGTTGCAGAAATCCTCTGGCTCTGCCACTTCCCTGCTGTGCTCTGTGGCCCAGTCCAGCTCTGGAGCATCAAACCTCCCCTTTCCTTCTCTGCTCTTTCCATTCAATACCAGGCTGCAAGATGGCTGAAGTATCCCCCAGCTTTTTACTATCATCTTTTATACTCTTTATTCTGTACATGTGATGTGACAAGGATTCCCTTCCTACCCCAATATGCCACTCATTCTCAGCCAGATCCTGCGTTGCAGTTCCATAATAAGGCTTATCCCTCTCACCAGCACTTAAGCACAGCTTTACTGTTTCTATGTTTGTGCAGAAGTCTACTATCACTACTCAGGGAGAGTATCAGGACACACTTGGCAAGTACAGATTGTTTAGAGTCAGCCTGGATTTACTAAAGGGAGGTCATGCCTAACAAACTTGATTAATTCCTTTGAGGAGGTGACAATGACTAGAGACAGGGTGAAGGAGTAAAGCATAATTCAATCTGACTTCAAGAGCCTTTTGATACAGTAGCACATAAAAGGCTAATTTATAAGGTTAATACATGTGGTATTGATGGCAAAATGCTTAGCCAAGTAAACATCTTTTAATTGCCCTGCAAAGAAAGTCAGAAGCAAAGAAGATGGTGGCTGAGTACAGGAAGAGGAAATGAAGATATCACAGGAACTTTGGATATTTGTGCTTGCACATCCCAGTCCTGAAGGCATTTTTCTTCCAGTACCTTCTAAGAGGCTGTACATGATTCAATGTAGAAGCTACTCAATTTAGTGAACAAATTGCAAGCTACACATAGTGAAGGGTCAAAGCAGCATCCTTGTTGTGCCTTTAAAGGAGCTAACACATACATATATATATACACATATAATACAGTTTATATGCTTTTTACTTAACGGTGCTTAGTATAAGGTACAATGTGAGATGGACTGATGGTGACACAAGCACAGAAGGCTAGCCAGATATTCACAGGACATTAAATAGAAAGCCAAGAAGGAAGAAGCAGAAGAAGTCAGAAGGGAGAAAACAGCCTTAGATCAAGGCAGTCTTACCTTTTGCTGCTCCACAGGAGAAAGGTTGCTGCTGCCATCAGCTGTCTTGGTCCAAGTGTTATCAGAGGTTGATGATCACAATAGCAGAGCAGTTTACTTGCCCACACCTCCACCCTGCAGTTTTCTTGTGCATTAAAAGATCATTTGACAGAATAAGATTACCCTTTACACCCAGAAACTACTAAACAGAAAGTTACTTCTCCCTTTTGACATGGTTTAGTTGGAGGTGGAAGCAGTTACAATACCTCTGAAATATCCTTGCATGGAGCCCCACACCACCACTGAGCTTCTTCACAAACTGGAAGCTACAACCTGACCACTACTCCCTGCTGCCAGCACAGTCAGTGCTTCCCTCTCTTTTCCCAGAAAACAGAAAGCACATCTGTTTTCAGTAAATGCTGTAAATTAGTTAATGTTTGTAAAGTGCTCTGATCATGTGAAGTGCTATATAATTACTACGCATTATCAATATAATTTGGCTAGATTGTGCCACAGCCGCCTCCTCTCCTCATTACAGTTTTGAGAGAGCTTTCTTAAACAACAGCTCTTTGGGGCAGGGGCATCATGTGCCATCTATCTCACAACAGTCTGGACCTTTCTTGAAGAGCCCACAGCAGCAAAGCATATCTCTGGACTCAGGCACCTATGCACATTCCCATCTGGAAACAGACTGATAGATACCTCCTGAGGAGGAGGAGCTGCTCGTTGGAAGCACTCGCAGTCCACAACTTAGCTACCCAACAAAAACATAACAGATACTAAAAGTATCCTATCTCCAGGAAGAGCAGCAGCCTCTACTAGTGATGGCTTCAGAACAAAGACTAGAGAGGAACAGCCGTTAAAATGTGTTGTATGTTAAGGCACTAAGATCTCTCTGCTTTTCTTCACTTAAAGAAAATAAGAACAGACATGAGCTGCTTTTCCCACCTGCCTCCTCCTTTCCATGTTCTTCCAGGTAACCCTAGATTTTTATGGTCTTGAATAAGAAGGCCCATATATAACACTTCCTAGCTCTAAACTACATCCTGATAGCAAAAATAGTCTTTATTATAAGGGAGATTCACTTAACATTAGACAGCCTAATTCTTCATAAAATGCATAGAAAAAAACTTTAAATAGGTTTTAAAATGTACCACTTATAGAAAAACCTAGAAATCATAAAAGTAACAAACAGTAAGCAGCAAAACCAGAAGTCCAAGCAAAGAACTCAACTACTCCTTATCTCAAAGACTACACATGAGGTTCCTCCCCAGTCCACCTGTATTTAAGAGGCTGATGATCAGATGAGGTGCTTGCTGGGTAAGACTGCTCTAATAAAAGCATGACCCAGGAGCAGCCACTTCTGTTAGTGGGACCAGAGCATAGGTGATGTTAGGCAAGGCTAGCTCTTTGCAATTGAGCATGATGGGGATAGCTATATTTGCTAAAAGTATCTGGTTTCTTTTTTAGGCTGTTTGTATAGCCTATTGTTAGTATTTCCTAGTCAAAGTATCTATAATAAGATTTTAGGCAGGTTATTGTTTGAAAACTAGGTTAGAAATTCCTGTAGTCCAAAGTATAAGTAATAGTATATAGAAATATAATGGTAAATTTGTATTAACTGTTATCTATAGTCTTCCTGATAACATTACCATCATGTGAGGCTAGTCTTAAAGCACTCTAAGATGTGTGGTTAGAAAAGAAGCTTTGTGTACTTTGGTATAGCGAACCAGCAAGAAAAGATTAACTTTGTTTAAAGGTCTTTTCTGGTTCTTTCTCACTCCTAGGACAAATGATGTATCTTGAGGGCAAAATTCCCCACAGCGCTGTCAAATTATTGAGGGAATAAAATGGGGGAAATATTTGGCCTGTGACAAGATGGGCTTAAAATTGCTGAAGTGAGGAAAAGGAAAAAAGTTACTAAAATATCAATTCTTTTAAGAAGCAAAAGCTACAAGGCTATGAAAAAGATGTGACTGGAAAGCTGGAAGACTTCTAGAATACATAAAATACTTCACAAAGCACTAAAAATGCTTCTAAGCCTTCCTGAAGTCAGTACTTCCTAGAAGTGGTACCTGAAAAGAATATTTCCTAATAGGTTCTGTATTTGTATCTAATAAGATACTGCCTTACATGCAGGCTCTCCTAAAGAGAGAAGAGAGAATAATTTGCAGGTAAGCATGCACACTCATCTAATTCATTCAATGTTGCCTGAGAAACCTATGTTCAGAATGAAAAGTCTGAACTAAACTGTTCAAAATCATGGAGAAGCTTCTTTCTAGTCTGTGCTTCACACATTATAAATGTGTCTCTTAGGAGGCTGTTTTGAACTTCCAGTTTCTGAGAGCCTCCACTCTATACTGTAATGGGATGAATGGGAAGCCTGGATCCAATCTTCATAGCAAAATGAAGTAAATCAGACCGTATCTGGCTCTTGGTTAAACCTGCAGTTAAAACCAGACCAACATTAGAAGGTTCAACAAATGTAACTGCAACATTTAAGTGCATCCTCAAATAAGCATAAGTTCATAGCAGTGTTTATGAAGCACATGCCACACCAGGGCCTGGATGTTCTGTGCCTCTTTCTGGCATTGCCACAGATTCAGTTGTGTCACCTGGATCACTTCAGCTTCTGTCCCTGTTGGTGTCAGAGATGTAAAATGAACAGGGCTGGTGCCATCAAAGCTTTCAGAGATAGTTGAGGAGGCTAAAACATTCTTGACATGGGTGAGATTAAAAAGCAATTGAGGGAAAAAAATAGTTATATAAAAGAGTGGACCAGGTGATCTGCAAGTGTAAATAGTTTTAGCTCTGCAGTGACAGCAATGTGGATTTAGAGCTGCTGGGGCTCTTGCTTAGTCTGCAAACCTGGGCCAGAAATTAAGGCACAAGAGTTGAAACATCTGGCCTGAAAATCCTGAAGGAATAAGTTTCATAGTGAGTTCCAGGTGTTAGGACTGGGACAGATGGAAAGACACTTTCTTGACCAGGCTTTACATGGCTGGAAAGAGTAGGATTAGATTACTGTTTAAAACCCTGGGCAGAGGCAGGCCTGTTTCATGTGCCCTGCACCAGATCCCTTGTCTCTTGCATGCTGTGCCACGTTGGCTGCCAGCTGCTTGTTTGTTCCCCTTTCAAATTCATCCTTTGCTGCCCATCTTACAAAGTGGAAGGGATTGCTTTAAAAGACAAGAAGTTCCAGATTGTAAATACATCCTATTAGAGTTCCTTTTTCTTTCAGAAAAAGGCATTTTTGCTTCCAAGCTTCACAGACCTCCTGACCCTGCTGATGTGGGTGGATGGCTTTGCACGTTCTGAATCATTTGCTTCCTTTTCAAGTGTTACTTTCTCCCGTTTTCAATTACCCTTCCTTTATAATTGCGTGGAGTGCTCCAGTGAATGGGAGTGCTCAGGAGTTGACAGACCGTCTAACAACAGGACATGCTGGAGGCAAAATCTACATCCTTATCTACCTTGGGTGGTAGAGAAGGTGTATGCTTAATAGCACAAGAGAAATTGTTCAAGGATATTCAGACCCAAGCACTTTGTAGTGGGTTCACTGCCCAGGCTTATACCAGGCTGGACTGTGTGTAATTGCTCGCCTTGTCCCTGGGAGAGTTATAAACCATATGTACAAGGCTCACCTCCTTTCATTCCTGCAGAGTGATTGCCTCTCTGACAGCAGGAGTCAATGAAGCTTGATCTGATACCTATTTGAACTCAATGGGAGTCTTTTAAGTAAACTTGAAAGGAATTAGTTTAGCCCCCAAAATGTGCAAGCAGCCTTGATGTGGGTAGGACAGGAAGGGAAGGTGGAGCAGCAAGTGACTGCCTGGTGCCTTATGGAAGAACTATATTGTGACATCTGGGGCTGGAGATAAATCTACACCAAATGATTCTGGTCTGTGTGATTTCTCAAGAAAACCTGAACTACTTTGTTGTGATTTTCATCTTATTTCCAACTAAAATACTTTGATTTGTTTGGGAATCTCACAAAATGACACAACTTTACAAAAGATTAAGCTTTATTTAAGAGAGGCAGTGGCTTAACTTCCGTGTTACAAGTGAAGCTTCTTCCGAATCCTAGGAAAAGGCTTCATTAAGCAGCTTCCCAAAAGTTAATACTATGTCCCTGCACATGGTAGCAGCTGAAACTAGATGCTCTTTAATGTCTCTTTTAACCCAAACCCGTCTGTGATTTCTGATGCTGTTTCTTCACTTCTGTCCCTGTAAAAGCCAGTTTCAATGAATATCCCGTTCAGAAGGTGTGCTAATAATGATGCCTATTATTAGCACATAGGGATATTAGAAAAGTATCTATTCAAAAAGTCCTAAACCTTATCCCAAAATAAAAGCAGAAGTGCTACTGCAGCAGTTACAGAAAAGGGGCACCCAGTGAGGGCTTGGTGTTTATTGTGGAAGAAGGGTTTTTTTATCCAATTAAGTACATATTTCAAATTGAATCATAAATTGAAATTCTAGGAGGCATGTGGGTGGGCACAGGCTGGGGAGAGGGTGTCAAAAAGCTTGCTTTAATAGCACTTAAGTTCCTACAATGAGTCATGAAGAAGGGGCCGTAATTGCTGCTATTGTATTGTGTTCCTTGGTACAGCTACCTGTTGGTTACTGGGGAACACAACGTTATCACTTGCATTATTTTGGGCCTGTATGAGAGAGATTAAGCTGCTGGATTGAGTAGCTGAGTGGTACCAGAGAATACAAATATAGGACTATTTTTTTTTCCTTTCATCTAGGAATTAAAGATGTAAGTAATAACTCGTGAGATAAAGTGATTTTTTTCCTTTTTACCACCTATGTGCACAACTTTCCACTCCATCTGCATTTCCCTTGCTTCTGCTTGTTCTGTACCCAGCCAGCAGTAAAAGGAGAGGCAGGGATGCTTGCCCTCTTCAAAGAGTCAAGGCTACTGCTTTGTTACTGGGGGCAGGAAAGCGAGAGGAAGGCAGTCTTCCCTTACATTTAATATGGATCAGAAAGACATTAGTGCATATGAGCATGTCCCTGTATTGCAGAGCAGATAAGTCTATCTAGTCAGCAATCACACTTACTTCCACAGTGCTTTCAGCTGAAGTTACAAGGTACAGCCTCGCTGCAGCAGTTGTGGTGACTCCCATCTCCTTTCACTCATCCACAAGCAAGTCTACCTCCATGGGCAAATCTGGAAGTAAAAGTCTGCTTTATTTTTACATGCTTCCACCTTTCTCCATCTCTTAACACCTGAAGGTTGACATGCAGACACAGCGCTATACCTACAAAGGAATCAAATGATGTATCGCATGAAGGGAAGTAAATTAATATTTCCCTTATTTTAGGGATTATCAAGTTATGGCATGAGTGAAATCTCGGGTAGCAGAAGCTCTCTAAATAATGGAGTTTAGTTCTGCATTGATGTGATGGGAAGGGAAAGTGATTTCCAGGATTTTCTGAGAGCAAAGGATCACTTCTCATTTGAGACTTACTTAGGGAAAGGGTCGTTGCCTTAGGAAAGGGTCAGTGGTCTGCAAAACTTCAGCTCACTAATGGATTTCAGGAGAACCCAGCTCTTCAGCTCTGTTGCTGAATGACTAGGACAAAAGCTTAACAGCAAACTGTATCTCTGACAAAGAGAAACTGCTGGCATCAAAGCATATTTCTTCTCTTATCACCTGTATCTAAGCAGAAGGCTCATTTTACAAGCACCAAATAATGAAAGCATTTAGAGTTGTGTCTATACCTTAGTTTCTAGTAAAGACTCTACTGCCGCAAGGGTTTGTGCTTTACTCAGAGTAGT
The DNA here is from genome assembly GCA_032466535.1 of Forpus xanthops. Lineage (NCBI taxonomy): Eukaryota > Metazoa > Chordata > Aves > Psittaciformes > Psittacidae > Forpus > Forpus xanthops. Next base: position 39,004 of record JASSUY010032570.1, on the reverse strand, counting down.
TGGCTCTGCCCTGACTCAGTCCTACCCTGAGGAGTTTCCAGCTTCACCTGACCCTGGACGCAGAAAATAGGCTACAAGAAAGATGTAGTTGCTCTTCCTGGGCTGCCACTGATTCCTGCTGCTCAATTCTGCCCTTCTGTGTCTTTTCAGCCTCATTCTTTAGCTTTCTCTGCCTTTTTACAATTGTCATTCTTCAAAATCGAGGCAGGATTGAACTAAAACCTTGAGCTAACAGTGGAGTGCCAGCCTAGCATACATTTTCCTCCCAATTAGACTGGATGAAAAGCTCAGTGAGAATATTCACTGGGTCTGTATCTCTTGTATTTACACCATGAAATCTCTGTGCAGGTCTTCACCCCACGAATTGCCTTGGCTTTGTCTCACCTTTGCTCAAACATCAGAAGCTCATGAAATGCGAAGTCAGATAGCTTTGAAGGCTACACCAGGTGGAATATTTGTTCTTCAACTGGAAAAAAAGCTTCTTATAATCAGGGTTCACATGCAGGTGTTTGCTAAATGATATTCTCTTTGCTGTGCACACGGTGTTCTCTGTTCCTAGGACCTGGGAGATCAGAAAGCTTGCTGACTGGACAGCTCATAGAAAGCTGCCTAAAACAAACCAGAATAAAGGTAAAAAGTTGCTTTACTAAGAGCTTCTGAACTTATTCTGTGGTACAGCATTACCAGTAAAAGCAAAAATAGAAAGCAGATGAAGGCCAGGTTGGATGGGGCTTGGAGCAACCTGGTCTAGTGGAAGATGTCTCTGCTCAAGTCAGGGGATTGGAATGGGATGAGCTTTAATGTCTTTTCCAACCCATACCATTCTATGAAGAACATCTTCATCACAACAAAACTGCATTCCTTTCTGGAAAGGAAAAGCTTTCCCTGCAAAAAGGGTGCACCTATTTGCACACAATTGGGACCTATTTGTAGAACATCCATTATGTGTGCTAGGAGCATCTACTCACTCCTTTGCCTTCCTGCCCTGATGCTGGGTCTTCCAGAGCAATAGGAACAATTGGGCAGCAAATGTACCTCTTTGCTGGCAAGTGTGAAATGCACCTGCAAATATTCTCATGCAGACCCTGAGACAGAGTAAAATAATGCAATAAAAATAACCCTGAGAGCTGCCAAAAGACTTTTTATTTTCATTTTGGAAGGCTTTGCCCCAGCAAATCAGTTCACTGTGTACCAAAGTTAATTAGAGCATCTTATTTAAAACTTATGATCTAATTAGTGGTTTTAATGGTCATTAATTACACAGAGAGCAACAAAGCAGTTCTATTTCCTACTAGGCTTCTTTTAAGTCAAGGTGCATGTACTTATCTAGGGCCATAAAGGAGAGTGGCTACTCCACTTAACATCTAATTACACAAAATCGTCCACAGTAATTATGAGCAATGTGATTTTATTTATCTGGCTTAATTACTGGAGCTACGCACAGTCTCTGATCTGGCACGGTGACAGGGAGGACAGGGAAGACAAAGTGCTGTCCCCTGTGTGAACACTGTGGTGAAGCTTCAGACTTATCCTGAGCACCAAGACTGAGCCTGATCACAGACCAGCAACACCCCTGAGGGCTCGTGAAACACTCTGACCTCAGAGCCTCATAGAAGCCATGCATGCACATGATATGGACACAGGAGTGCGCTTACAGAGCCCCACAAGATACCTTGGACGAATGCCTCATATCATAAGGGGCCCTCTGTTAACACTGGGTATAAAAAGGAGAATTAATCATATTATTCAGTAGAATGGGTACTCCATCCCCACCACCAACATCTTAAATCTTTCCCAGGCATCCATTGATAAGAAACTTTCAGAGCACCTTGAAACAGTCAGCATCTTGTAAAGAACCACTTTTCAATCCTGGGGAGAAGCATAAAGAGTTATTTGTCTGATTCTACATTCTTCTCTCCCATTCCCATAGCTGTTGAAATCTGCATGCATGGGCACAAACACAGGTGAAACCTAAGCCTTACAAATGCCTGCCATAAAAATAGTCTGCTCTATATCTGGATCAACTTCTATTATTTGCGGATCCTAGTAGAATGAATAACAATAGTCTGTTAGTCCTTAAATCATTAAATAGTAATAGGTCATGGGCAGTATGAGTGAAACATAGATCTTTTGGCTTGTCCTTTTACACCATTGGACCATGTGGACACGTGTTAAAGACGTGGTAGTGCTGTCATCAGAAGAGAACAAAGTCCATTGAGCCCTTTAAACTTCTTGAGACAATAAAAACAATAGTTAAGCAGGAGTAGAAGAGATTCTTCAGTTTATATTAGTGTCTTCTGTTGTTGTCCATTCTTCATCCTCTCTTTAATTAATTATCTCCTGATGAGAGAAGTACCTTTGAGTTTTAAAGAGATATATCATTTACATGCCAGAAAAATAGCTGGCCTTATGCCCACAGCCTCACAAGGCAGCATTTTCAAATGCTTCTACTTTATACAATTGCAGGCAGTGGCATGCATAGCTCTGCTGCTCAATTCATACCCCCAGGGCATTTCCATGTTCTAGCAAATCACTTCTTCAGTGGCTCACTAAGATTTAGAATTAGTAGTAAATACATTTTGACCTTATTTTCTCCTGATAATTGCTCTATTTATGGAGAAGTCACTGATTGTCATGCTAATTTCTTCCATTCGAGGATTAAACTGGCTCAATGACAAATGGAGTCCAAAAAAGTTGGAAAAGGAAGCTGTATCCTTTAAGAATGGATTTGTTCTTATTTCTATTTTTTTTTTTTTTAATGAGAGCTGGAAGTAATACTTATTGGTAAGGAAAACAATGATAACTTTTGTTGGCAAGTTAGGACATTCTCGTCCTTTAATACATTAGCTGCATGTTATACCTTTGTTTGCTATAATGTATTTGAAAATCTGCTTAGGGTAGAATAGACCATTATAATAACATGGTTTATAGTCTTTGCATTACCTCTCAAGATGTCTGTAGCCAGATTTATATCAAAACTGTATGTCTGACTCCTCAATATTCAGGACCAGAGTTCAGATCTGGACTAGGGCAAAACCTTTTCTTCTTTCTTTAAGAACTCTAACCATCAGTGCTCCTTTATTTTGTTTGCTCCACCCCTGAGCTCATACAGCCACAATCATTTTGAGATGCCTGAGCAAGGAGTTCTCAAGGCCCCTGACCTTGTTCAGCACACAGAGCACATTTGCAGAGTTCTCCTTTCCTTTTAATCACACAGCACCATGAGTGCACTCTGTACTTTGGGGCACCTTTGCCCCTCAGCACAGTGAATCACATCACAGGCCACTGGCTGGGAGGTCCATCTCTGTGGGTGACAGCTTGGTGACCACAGCTTCTCATTCTCATTGGCACAGCAGTTTGACCAGTTGTAAATCTGGGAGGTTTTGTTCTGAGAGCAATCAACTGCCCCACAATGCGAAGAGTGATGGAGGGACCTTGATCTCACCACGGTTAGTCACCACCAACATCACTGGGAGGTTGCTCAAGCTTGAGTCACAGCAGGGCTTGTGGTTCAGTACCAGAAGGTAATTAACAGTAAGCGAGTGAACATTCCCAACCTTTGCTCAGGATTGGGGCTGTTTATCAATGTGTCAGGCTGTTGGCAGAGTCAAGAAATCTAAATTTAACAGGTGACTGGTTCCCCCATGCCTGGCTGCAGCCATGGATCTTCTGGATACAGTGTCCCAGCTGGACAGCTGGAGCAAGCTAGGGAGGAGGAGTGAGTGAATGAATGGGGCCAGCTCCAGAGTTCAGTGCAAGGGAGGTTTTTTTTAAACCACAGCTGCTTAATGACTTTTTCAATTAATTTCAGCAGTGCTGCTTTTTGAACACTGGTTCCATCCCAGCCTTTGGGCAGATAAATGGGTTTAGAAAAACAATGGGAAGGAAAGAGGGGAAAAAGCCCCAACAAAACACAACTCAAACTCAACACCAATCATAATGCAGTGGCATTTGTCCAGGTATTTTATGCTGAACTGAAAAAAGCAGAGAGAAACGACAATTTGTGCCCTCACTGAACCCATGCCATGGAGGCAAGTGCTCATGTACTCCCTTGCTTTCAAGCCCCAGTTCATCCGTGGTCATTTACCTGCTCCTTGGTTTGGAACCAGCTGCAGAAAGCAGCTGTCATCTTCTGTTACTCTGCCAGCCCTATTCTTGAGGCAGCCATCAAAGTCTGGCACTGACTGAAGGCAATTCAATTAGCTGTGACGGTCAAAGAGAAACCAAGGGTCAATTGAAATCTCTTTTTTGCTCCTTCTTTCTTTCATCTTGAAGCCTGGAGATGCGCAAATTCGTACCCATCTGGGGAAGTTTCTGCACAGTAAGGATGAGAGAAGGATTTTACCTATACAGAGGCAGATTACTACAGTGAGGGGGTAAGGGCAAAAGAGGAATACACATCAGGGAGAGCGGTGTATTTTCCCTCCATACAGCTCAACTCTTGTTCTGCCTCTTTAAGATGCAATTTGGAGCTTGGGAAGTGGTACCTTTTTGGGTGGTTTGTGATGTGCTTTTGGCTAAATCTGATAGTAATAATGAAACCTCCCTTAGCTTTTCTGCTGCCATCTGTTCTGGGCCAACCGCAGTGACTATTTCAGGCTTTTATCAGACCTGTGGGCTTATTCCCAGCACACCCAGAGGAAGCAGGAAAGGTGTGAGGAAGAGGAGCAGAGAAGAAAATGGAAGGTAGAGAGGAAGAGGTGGGATGTCTTGCCAAGCAGAGCTGCTTTTGCATCCCCTTCTTTGCAGCCTCCTCCACAGCTCCCTGCTAGCGTGCAAATAGTTGTAAAAATAAAGGTCAAACAGTTAATCTTGATAAATATTTAACAGTTACTGGGTTTACATCTCCCTTATTGTTACAGATTGAATGTCTTACACTTGTGACATCTGGAAGGGAGCACATACAACCTTCCTTGCCTGGTGCAAGGGGAGTGGGTGCCAGGCTATGGAGTGGACAGCCTCTATGGAGCTGCTGCCACCAGCTCAGCCACACCATCAGCCTTGCAGAGCTGGGTGCTCTCTCAGGAACAACTTCTTCCACCAGCAGCACAGACACATCTTTCTTGGTTCAGTGATGTCTCACTGCGGTTCAGTAAGTGACAGAACTCAGGGTTCCGTCATCCCTCTGAGTTAGTTGTCATTAAGAATAGTCTGCATGCAGGTAAATGGGCTGTGACCATCATTAGTGTGGCTTTGGGGTGACTGGGTCTTCATTCACTAGAGGTAGTCTTTGGCTCAATGGGTTTATCACAGGACTGGAGACTGATTCCTGTCCCAGTAGGCTCTTGCGGGTTATTTCCAGGCTGAAGCAAGTCATAGGGAGATTAAATGAGACTTGTGATAATAATGCTGTTGACCTCAGAGTACTATCAAGCAGCCAAGTAGTTATAGCAGAACAAATGCAGGCTGTGCTTTTAAGGGATTGCTTTGCAATTAAGTGAAGTGTATGTTTCCTTGGAGTAGCTGGTAAGAAATCATACGTCTTTGCACAGTGATGAATACTTAATATATTGTGGGAATTTTTCAATTGTCCATGCATTAACTCATTGTGATCAATAGAAAACTCAGAGTGCTTTGAGATATAAGAACATGGTTTAGACCCTCCATTCTGTAAGACTGTGCAGCACTAGGTCTTGATACCGTTTTCACTTAATGAGATCCTGTGTGGAGCATGACACTGGGCTTTGGAAGTTGCTAGCAGCAATGGATCTCCATATGGAAGAACTAATGACCCTAGATAATGAATGAATCAATGAGACAAAAGAAAGAGAATCCAGCTCCACACTCACTGCTTTGCATGGCCTGAGTCTTTGTACAGCAGATGAGAAATGCCAAAGCAGCAGCCTGACTATACATCACAAACACTTCTGCACTGGAGCGTTTGGTCCTACTTTAGGCAGGATAGCCCAGTGTCATGGTTTAACCCCAGTGAGCAACTCAGTCAATTGCTTATTCCCTCCCGATGGGATGGGGGAAGAGAATAAGAAAGGGAAAAGTGAGAAAATTCGTAGGTTGAGGTAAAGACAGTTTAACAGGTAATGCAAAAGCTGTACATGCAAGCAAAGCAAACCAAGGAATCCATTCACACTTCCCATGGGCAGGCAGGTGCTCACATCCCCAGGACACCAGAGCTCTGCCGCATGTAAGGGTGACTGAGAAAGACCACCACCACCACTCCCAACATCCTCTTCCCTCCTGCTTCCCCAGGTCTATACACTGAGCATGATTCCATGGTCTGAGATACCCCTTGAGACAGTTGGGATCAGCTGTCCTGGCTGTGTCCCCCCCATCCCCTTGTGTCCCCACAGCCGCCTAAGTGGGGAGTGAGGAGCAGAGTAGCGCTGTGCGAATGGTAGTGCAGCGCTGCTCAACAGGAGCCCCACGGCCCAGGGCTAGCAACAGTGATTCCGGATCAAACCAAAACATCCCGGGCTTGACAACAGTTTTCAGCAGGAGCCCAAGCATCTCCCCACACTGGCTGCTATAGATGGAATTAACTCTATCCCAGCTAAACTCAGCAGAGCCAGTTTAGATCCACGTTTCAACACCATGACGACCTTTCAGGATGCTTTTTTTTTTTTGTGTGTGTTGAGTAGAAACTGGGCTTGAACAAATAACTTCCCTGTATCCTTTCAGCTGGAACATGAGGTTTTTTACTCTTTTCCTTTCAACCTGTGCCTCTAAACATCCAGCTACCCTCCGAGCTGCACATGCCTCCCTCCTCTCACCAGCCCAATCTTTATCTCATTCACATTGCAAGGAGCATGCCATTAACATTTGACAGTGATTCCTCTCTCTTTTTACTGCTGTACTTACTACTTTGTTCTGTTGAAGCTTTGCCACCCTATTTTGCAGGCTACAGAAAGCCAGGTTCAGATGGAATTCAGAACTAACTCTACCTATGAATTAAGAGATGCTAGCATTGAGGTAGTTTACCATGCTCCCTGACAGTCTGACACAAGTAGGGTGAGCATCAATGGCAGTGAGAACTTGCTCAAATGCTCTTTCAAGAAGACTGGTTTTGACATCAATAGGAAAGAGCCTTCTGTCAGTAGTTCAACAGGCTGCTAGGAAGACATCCATTAGTACTGTAAACTTGCATTGCTCCTGAAAACCAGCACATTCCCTGTTCAACAGCTAATGAACTAACATGCTATCAAGGCAGTGACCTCAGGGTGGTAGAAGGAGATGCTGTAGCCTTCAAAGTAGTGTAAAGCAGTAAAACCTGGATGGCCTGGACCTGATGCACAAATTTAGGACTAATACAGTATTATGTTGAGGGAAGAGGACAGGATCTCTTTGCCTGTTTGCAAATGTCTCTAAATCCAGCTATGTAGCAGTCACTTCTGATGGGGTGTCAGTGGCCCATTCACTTGTCAGCTGGTGTTTGCTCTAAGTGGATGGCCAGAAATTTTACCATTAAAAGAAAGTCAATCAAATATTAAGGTTACCTTAAAAAGAAAGGAAGGCAAAAAGCCCTTTTGCTTTGAACCTTTGTCTAAATAGTCACTGCAGTGCTGCTGGTATTTTTACTTTCTTGGAATATTCTTGAAACAAAGGCAAAACCTATCCCTCAATAAGTGCTCACAAAATAGCAGTAAAATAGGTCAGAAACACAACTGGAACAAATGTGTTTGAATAAAAGAAAGCCAAGCAAACACTGCTGATACTAGAACTGTGCAAACACAGCAAATAACAGAAAGCTTCCCCTCAGGAGAAGAACACTATGCAAAAATCTTGATGCTTTGGTTCACTCAGTGCACTACCCAACAGAGAATGAAAATGGCTGTGTCCTACCATTATATACATCTTAACTCCTGAGGGAACCAGTTACAATGGTTTTGCATGCAGGCTCTAAGGGGCATGTGGAGTTCCACCACCCCAGCAGTGACACTGGACTTGGATAAGTTAGAGCAGCCTCTTGGCAGCTCTGGATTAGGCTGTAATAAGGATTTCACCAAAGAACCGGGGGTGGTTGTAGTGTGTTCTGTGGTACTGGGGCTACAGTGTCACCATCTGCTGAAAACCTAGAAAATCCCATGTACTACCTCAAAACTTTTAATAGGTGCCTGGCTTCCTTTCCTATTGCTGTTTCAGGCTTCAAAGGGCGTATCCCAGGTAGATCTCCCACTGTAGGTGATCCCACAGCCTTTAAAGCAGGTTTTGTATTCTCTACTGAGAATCTAACAACTTCCCCTGTCCATGCATTCAGAATTGCTTCTTTTGTCCTGATGAAGGTATCATAGAATCCCAAATAGAATTTGTTTTGGAAGGGACTTTAAAGCTCATGCGGTTCCAACCCCTGCCGCAGGCAGGCACACCTTCCACTAGAGCAGGGTGCTCCAAGCCCCTGTGTCCAACCTGGCCTTGAACTCTCCAAGGATGGGGCAGTCACAGCTTCTCTGGGCAACCTGCTCCATCATCTTCCTTTCCTGTGCCACATCCTCCCTGCTGGTCCTATTTAGGAGTTTTGAAGGGTAAATCATCACACTGCTCTATGTATGCCCCTTGTAATTCTATATTACCTTCAGGTATTAAAAAAAACCTTTCCAAATGATATTTCTTTCTCCTTTTGTCCCCATGGCTTCCTCTGTGGATGGCATCGTGCAGCAGCCGCCTGCCCTGCCTGAAGGGAGGAGAACAGCTGAGAGGCTCACACTGAATCCTTGTCTGCAACTCTTTCCGAGCTCGCTGTCTGTCGCTTATTGAATTAGGATAAATTGGAACTTTCATAAAGGGTGATATAAATCATTATCTCAAGTTAGCAGATGCAGACTCACCAGGATAGAGCTCTGTTAATAACTCCTTCGGATTAGGGCTGATTGGTACAATTTGAAACTTGTTTCTCTCAGCTTGATCAGCCTAGTTGTAACTGTGGCAATTATCCCATTTCACTTTCAATAGCTCAGCACAGAGGAGCTGCTGCCTCCAATCCATCCGTCTTTAATGAATCCAGTGTGGCATGCTCAGTCCCGTGGACAAATGCACCCTGTCTCCCCCCTACTCCAAAATAAGCATTATAAAACCTGAATCCTATGTCCAAATGATACATAAGAATGTGTCTCTTAGGGAGTGAGATTGTAAGTGTCCGTGTTAAACACCATTTTGGTATTTGGCTGCTGAAAAGCCTCCCTTCATTCTTACAGCATCATTTTCACTTTTTGGCAGTCTTCCTGCCTGGGAAATTAGATTAAAACCAGGGTTTTGTCCAAGCACTGAAGCTGCTTGAATAGATTCTGATGAACGTGTTACATGCTGAATTTGTGGGATTTTGTTAAATAACTTATCTAGTGATATTTTTCTTCTTTTTTTTTTTTTTCTCCAGGAGTCATTAATAAGTGATTTAATGAGTGAACACAGAATTCCCAGGATAATGTATTTGACAAGTATTTTCTTTCACTCGTCACTTTGACTCCACCACCAAGTCTGCCTCAGTCAAACAGGCCCTTGAACAACACAACTTTGACAACAGTTTTTAACTCATCTCTGCTTAGAAATGCACTGAAACAAATGTTTGTTTTAAGCTCATGTTCAGAGCTGACCTCAGATGTTTGCTGGACCATGGGTTTTAGAAATAAGGTTGACCTTGTGCTTGAATCATTGCAAGAGTGATTTACTTGCAATTGCTAGCTTTGCTGTTGACTCTTTATGACCTTTCCAGTAGTACATACGTATTAGAAGCACAAGCTGCAGATGATTTCCATGTTTCCTGTGATTAGGAGCTGCACAAATGTCTTTGAACCATCCTCAGTGTCCCACAGCTCTCAAGATATAAAATAAGTATTCCCTTTCATACCAGCCATTGTCGTATCACTCTGGTTGTAAATTCTTTAAGCCAAGACTGTTGCTCACTTCTTGTTCATACAGCACCTCATCCCGTGTTTTATGAAGCCAATAAAATGTTAGAGATTAAAATACATGGACTGATTTGTCTCCCACTTACAACACCAAAGCTGTACATCTAAAGGAACATTGCTGATGCCCATGGAAACATGCCAGTGAAAGCAGCAGCATGATCCCACCCAAGCTTTGATTCCTAACAGTGGGAATAAAAGAGCTTTCCCATTTTGAATTCAGATCCAATGCACATCTGTTCCTGGAAATTGTTTCAGGGTCCAGTGTGGATAAAGGATGGTGTCCCAAAGTTTCAGTGGAGCAACCACTCCCTTCTGCCTGCTCTTGCCAGCTGCCTCCTGCTCATCTCTAAGTGCTCAGCCTCTTGCAGGGGCTTGGACAGCTCTGAATCACGCTGCTTACAATATGTTTCTGCTGAAAATAATAGTAGCAATTAATGCTCTTAGTTTTAGTACTGCCATCTGCCTTGGTGCCAGCCACAGTGGCTATTTTCCTCTGTGTTCCCCAAAGCGGGAAGGAGGAGGAAAGAAAGGATAGAGCCAGCCACTCGTACCTTTTCTGAGCACCTTTGCTTTGGCTGGCAGTGATTTTCTGCCATGGGGACAAGAGACACTGAACATCCTCTGAGCTAGGAGTAATATTGCTCAGAAAGAGACATGTATAGAAGGAAGATAGTCACATCCAAAGGTAGTTCTCCTGAAGGGTACAGTTGTGCAACTAAATAGCAAAGCATTTACAGGAGAGGGGGTTTTACCATAATGTACGGGCTATCTACCTATAGACCACGTGAGATGATAAGGGAGGAAGCTTGCATTAGCTCAGCTGCTGGGATGGGATGGTGAGGGATGAGCACAAGGAGTCCTTTTCTCCTCTTCATCTCTGGAATGTGGTTGTCTTGCCTGGGCCATGCAGATGTCAGGAGTACACAGGTAAGTTAGGAATTGAACAAAAGGAAGTGGCAGAGTGTTTAACAAGCAGCATCACAGAAAGCATCTGTCATGAGCATCACCTTCTGTTCCTCCAGGCTCCCACCAGAGCCTTTCCATTTGTCTTGCCTCCTTCCTCTGATTACAGGATTTACTTACTGTCCCAGTGAAGAACAAAAGGGCCACTTCAGGTCTGCAGGGAGAATAAAGTGTTTATAGATGAAAAAGCATTCACCTTCATGCAGACAGCAACTGCAGCACTAGAAATAACCTTTATCCATGGTATGTGGCGAATGGAGATGGCAAAACAGTGTAGAAGGCAACCAGAACCACTTTAGTTCTCAAGGTAGGGAACTTTCAGAGGTTGTACAGAACCTCTTCTCCCTGATTCCTGCTTAGCAAGCTGGCAAGGCCTTTTTCTTCTATCAGAGAAAAGCTATTGCAAGTCAGCCAGCCACATCTCTCCTTCACAGTGAATGACACTTCAGAAGGCAACCTGTTGGTCCTCATCCTAGGTGCCACGAGTGCACTCCAAGAAGCAGGGAGAAAACAGTTGTTGAGAGTTAGGAAAATAATGTGAGGAGCTGCAGCAGCCTGGATTTTGATACAGCTGGCCTTGGAGGGATGTTTTTGATAATCCAAAACTTACATTGCTCCCCCAGGCTCCAAATTTCTACAGCCCGAGGCACCATGTAGTCGAGCTCAGCCTGTTCAGATCTGTTCCCTCCACAGGCCAGAAGCTTCAGATTTCATATATTAAAGGTAATGATCTTGCAAACAGTTTGTGTACCTGGGTTTATATTCTTTACTTGCTTTTTTTCTTAGGTCTAACCCTGATGTCTTAAATAGGAACACATCTCCAGTTCCCTTCTTCCTCCCCAAAAGGCACTGAAGGGATTTAAAGTGAGAGCCTCAGCCCAAAACCATTTCATGCAGCCCAGCAGTCATTTCCAACCAGGCTCTGGGGTAGCTTACATGGAGGACATAATAGGTCTGTAGCTCTTTCATCAGTCCTCTTTGGTATGTTTAGGAAGGTACATCTTCCAATTGCACTAAATCTCAGCCCAGCCCTACCTGTGAGCCAAAAGAGAACAGCTCTGATATAAATACAGAAAACCATCTTAGCAAGACATGAGGTCCCTGCTAAGTCTGCTCCCTTTGGCACTTCCCTTTAATCCCAATATTTGAGACTGCTGAGAGTTTTCCCTTTTAGTTTCAGGAAAATACACAGGGTTTTCAAGGCAACGCAGTAACATTCATGCTCCACCAGTCATGGTAGCAGACAGTACTTTCATGCCTTGTTTTGGGGGGCTTTTTGAATTGCTTCTGTGTGTTTTGCAAGGGTGCCTTTGCCAGAAACAGAGCAGATGGTTATGACTCAAAAGGGGTTTAAGCTTAACAGGCAGCCCCGCTATGGAAAGGTTGTGGAGAACATGATGAGTATGCACGTGAGAAGAGAACCCAGAAGGTTAATATTGACTATTCATTATTCACTTACAATATTTGCCATGCAACTTGGGACTGAGACTAATTCCCATGACAGAGGTGACCGGCCACACTGACTAAAAATTGTGATGTTATCATAAACCAGCACTGAGCCAGTTTCAGCAAAATAAAGGAGATAAAACTATTCATCCACTTCTTTGCCAAAGTTAAAAAATAAAAGATAAATGTCTGTATAAAAATCTGGATCATATCATAAATTCCTGCTTTTTAATCAAAAAAAGGCAGGAAAGTTGTAAGAAACATCAATTGTAATCAATACTTCAAGCGGGAGAAATGACATTATCATGAGTGTTGTGTGGAATTAAACAGACATCACCTGGCATTTGCTGTCATAGTTTGGCAGCTCCCCAAATAGGTGGCCACTTATCATTAAAGGTAGGAAAGATGGTTCTGTTTCAAAGCTTTCTCTTGTTTTCTTCCACTTTGAAGAATTAAATGATGAATTTATGCTGTGAAACTGATTTCCAGACAAAAATTTAAAACCAGACACCCCAAGCCATTTAGAAAGGAAAGAAAATATAAAGCTGCTCCATCTCAACTTGGAATTAGTAACTATTCATTTATGGATACTATTTACAGTGGTTTTACAAGCTGCTTCTGTAGTGCAGAAGAATATGACTTTCTTGTTTAAATAGCAAGCACGATGTCAGTGTTCAAAGCCAGGGTGGACAGAGCCCTGGGAGACATGGTCTAATGTGAGGCAACTCTGCCCATGGCAGGGGTCTGGAACTGGGCGATCTCAAGGTCCTTTCCAACCCAAACCATTCTATGATTCCATGATCCTGTGTTCCAGATGAAATACAACTCAGAACAGGCAGGTAGGAGACCAAACCTTCTCATGACATAACTGATTTAGAATAAAAAGATAAAGTATGCAAAAGTGCACAAGTATTGTGCTAGGGCAATCATGAAGGAAGCATGTCAACGAGCAGCATCTTCAAGAATGCAGTGAGCTTGTAGAGAAAGCACTTATTTCTTGAAGATAAAGGATCCCTTAGAAGAAGGACATTAGGACACCTTCAAGGTGAGACAAGGTCATTGTGGGTCCCAGAACATCGTAGGATGCAGGTTATAGGAGGGTAAGAACAACCATCACAGCCTAGAAAGAAGGCCCAGCTAAGCATCCTCAGTCAGATGGTGGCTAAGGGAAGCATGTGGCTTTAAAGAATGTGTGAGGACTTGTCACTCAAATAGTTACCAGTTTAATTCCCACTGTCACAGCATATTCTCTAGCTTCTATTTTGAGCCTAAGAAAGACATCTGAGCAAAACGCTAAGAAAAAATAATCACGAAAATCGATCAGACATCAGACCTTCAGAGCAAGCAAAAGGGGAGAGGTTTCTATTTTGCTGGTAAAAATGTATTTTCCTACTGTCTAGCATAAGAAGGAGTTAAGAAGGGAGCATGTAGCTGCTCTGCAGGACCCATGTCTTCAGCCCTCACATTCCTTGGAGCTATGGCACTTCCCAAACGTCACTGCTTCCCCAGACTTATTATGCTGCTTTATTATACAGCCTTCATATTATTATACAACCTTTGAAACACAAACAAAATCCAAAGGTATTTAATATAACATACTATAATGGAGGGACTTGTTGGTCCCCCCAGTGTCCCTCTGTACTTCGAAACAAATGCTGAAGTTCATGGCAACCCTGAACTAGCCCAAATTCCCATCTTCAAGCCCAGCTTCCACTCCCTCCTGCCCTGGAAAACAAGCAGAAGTGTAAGCAAACATAACAACCTCCAAAGGATTTCAACAGCAAAATAACTAAAGTAATTCTCCTAGGGGCTGGTAAATAGCAGGCGAGCTATTGGAGCCCAGAGGGGGAAAAGTTCAGCTCAAACTAGTTCCAGCAGCTCAAGATGCAGCGTGACAAAGCCCAGGCTGCTCCTGCCCCTGCACGGCATTGCCTTTTTCCCACAGAATGACAGTTTTCAATTACTGGACTGTAGCTAAGAGCAAATCATGCACTTCAGCAGCTGGAGTTCTCTCTCCTGATTCTCAGACGTGGCTGGGTAAAAGGTACAGGGGCAATGAAAATGGCTTTCTCTTCAGAGCTATCTGAACAAGGACAGGTCCAGAGACTGGCGGGGGAAGAGAAAGTGAACAGGAGCAGCAAATAGGGAAGGGGGTGGATGCTGGCATCGTTCACACCACTCTCTTCCCCCAGGAGAGAGACTTCAGCTGAACATGCTACAAGAGCCAGCCTGCGTCAACCTGTCTGCCTAAGCTTTAAGCATGATTTAGGGCTTTTTCCTCCCAAATAACTAACTCTCTAAATAGTCTGAGATCTGAATCACGTTATCTTCATTCTTACACAGGTAATAAATTACCTCTTTCCCCCATTATAGTCTCCCACTAGTCCAAATCCTGGATTTCTGGATTTAAGGATGTAGTTGAACTAAAATACATTCATGAGGGTCAATCTGCTTTGGATAACCCGGGCAGGAGAAGGAGACAAATCCAGGCTTAGTGGGGTACTAGAGGTGTTGCATCAGGTACTGTTGAACTGAAGTGCGGAATAACTTGGGGAAAGTTATCCTAATAACAGAGAGACCCACCAGCTTTTTCCTCCCTATTCTGTGAAAGGCGGTTTCATCTGGAGAGAAACACACAGAAGTCTGATGCAGCCTTTTTCCTGTTTCCACTGGGGAATTCGGGGTCTGTAACAAGCTGCAAATCACAGAATCATTTAGGTTGGAAAAGACTTTTGAGATCATCGAAATCACACAGCATGAACTAACAGGGCTGGGGGGACAGCAGGCTGGCAGCACCCCAAGCTTGTTGATAGCTGCCTGGGCATTGTCCACAAAGTGGACTTAATGAAGTCTTTCCTGCTGGGCACCTTGGGATCAGTCATTTTGATCCATTTGTTTTCTTTACAGCAAATTAATATTTAACATGACTGCATTATTTTTCCTGCAGAAACCTTCGCCACACGAAAGGGAATTCCCCTGCTCAGGGCTGCTGTGATTGCAGCTGTTGGGGAAGACAGCAAGTTCCATTGCAAGGCTCAGCCATAGACTGCTCCGTGCTTCTCTGTCACCCCTTTCTTTCATCCCCATCAGCATAAGCGACATGGCTTGGAAAAGTAAAATGTCACAAGTGCTCTGCTGTTTCAGGTACTATGAGGAGATCCCATTCTTGGCTGAAGTGCCATCCCTCATTACCATCTTCCAGTGTGCACCTTCATGCTTCAGACAGCCACCGCCTGCACTCAGCCCCCTGGTGCAGCACAGAGGGGCTGAAAGCTTGGCTTGGGAGTCTGTCATGTCCTTGCATGCAGTGAGTCCAGCTAATGCTCCTGTCTAAACAACATTAAACAGCTCTGACAAAGCTGAAGAATCTGGAGAGATTTCCAGTCACATATGACAACATCTAGCAGTGCATTGCTGCTGAACGGGAAAGAGGGAAGCAGAGGGTAGGGCTAGATGGGTACATTCAGTGGTGACATGCCATTTTTAGCCTTAATTATGTAAATTACATAATTCATCTTGAAATATTGAGGTTTTTTTCCTGTATTTACTGCAATTACGTCAATTGACCTATTTATGTTATCTGACGTGCTTATCATTAAAATGGGACAATATATCCCATTAGATCCTCTTACTACACTGAATGGAATGATGATTAATTATATCATAAAAAGGAGCTATGCTACGCATCTCTGAACATGGGATTTGAAGCTTAAAATAAAACAACAGCCTCCCATCATGATTTCCTGCATTCAAACTTCATCTTACCCAGTTCAGGTTTCTCCACATGGTTTAGGGTTCTCCACATGGGATTATTCCAGTCCACATTTGTATCAATAAAATACTTAGAAAGCCAAACATACTTTATTTTTTATAGGATCCATTGCCTTATGCAGAGGCAATGTGCCTACAGAAAAATCTAACTTGGCTCATGTATGTGGCTTCATTACTATGAGTATCTACTTTCAGAGTGGAGGAAAGAGGGTTTTCCCAACTACATTGGTTATAACTTCTTGGACACTAACATCTGCATTTCCCATGTGTTTGAGATCTCAAAGAAAGGAGAGCCCTGGATCTATGGGATGGCTGGGGGTAGTCTTCTCTCATTTAACCCAAGCTGAACAGAAGCCTTATTCTCACAACTGGTGCCAGCGACCCACTGATAGCATTACTGATGAGGCAGGCACACAAGAAAAAGATGCATCAGCCAGCACCATAACAAGAAACAAGAGGGAAAAACAATCAGTGCTGGCCAAATGGAAAATGGCAAAATAAGAAGGGAAGAACAGTGTGTGTCCAGGATCCTTGTTCAGGGGCCCAAGACTTAACGTGAAGTCTGAACTGAAAGTGGAGGGGCAATGGAGGAATAGGGTACTCTAAATTCTCACTTACACTGAGTATCTCAGCCAGGGACTAAATGAAGTCAGCTTCAGGTGTTCACAATACATCCTCCAACAGGATATTTTATGTACAGCAGGGAACTGCATCTAAACTGCTTTTCATATCCTTGTGAGTTTCTTGTATCAGTTTCACTTCCCAGGGACTGGACCATCATCTAAGTTGCTATAGGATTCCAGTCTTCCTTGAATGACAAACTAACAAGTATTACACTCTATTTAGTTTAACAGTTGTCTTTGAGAGTTATAACTCCCTTTCTTCTGTGTGTTTCTCCCAGCACATGGAAGATGCTTTTGCCTGTTGTCTTCAATGATTTTACTTTTATGTCTGACTTTGAAGGAATCTGAATCTTTCAGGCCATGTTATGGCTAGTAATGTGGTGGCTCTGGGAATGTAGAATGACAGTGAGGGATATAGCTTTAATTCCTGTTTTAAATATCAATTTCAAAGTATAAGAAAGACCAAATTGTTTGTGTTTTTCCTAAGTAAAGGCTTTATCTCCTTCCTTACTTAAGCAAAGTTCTGCCTACTTCTCTGCATCTAAACCTTGTCATCCTTCAGCCTATCCTACTCCTCAGCAACATCTCTTCAGGATGAGTGTGAAAATTTAGACTTGAGCAGAAACTGGGATGGAAAAAAGGCAATGCATGGAATGCTGCATGTGTGCAGGGATCCAAGGTGATCACTCTTAGGCACATAAAGAGCTGGGTGGCCCCATTCCTCCAATTGATTTCTTTGCGGCCACTTGCTCAATGATACAGGCTGGTGTAGGCATTGTTCTTTAGTTACTAACATGAAAGTCCCTATGCACTGCTGTCATATTGTACTTCAGAAGGAATAATGACTATATGTCCTTAGGGGCCTCAGAGCAATGGGAACAAGGACTCTCAGGTGGAGCATGAAAGGAATCCATCATGTGGTTCTACTGGATCTCGGTGCCGATGAGGACTGTGTCCTCAGAGATGTCTGTTAAGTTTCATGGTACTGATCCTACTCAATTCCTAACCATCTGCTGCTCCTTTGAACAGGCAGAGGTGATAGAAAGAAAAAGGATTATTGCAAAAGTGCCCCTTCTTAGCTGATCTCACCCGCCCTCACTAGCCAGCACACGATCCCAGAGGGAAAGGTTTCAGCTCATTTTAATCCAATGGAAAGGGCTTGAGTGCATCTGAAGAGGCTTTCGTCGTCATTTGTTTTACTCAATTAAAAACCTGCAGACACTGATTAGCTCCCTGCTGCTCGGTGGAGGAATTCTTGTAACACTACAGTGATTTACGATCTACCAGACAGTGTTTAACGAATGGCATCCAGAACCCAGAGATGCTCAACATAGGACTGGTCACTTGCGTTAATGAAAAATGGATTTGAGGTGACAGTCACTTGCATGGCTGCATTTTGATAACAAATGGCACAGCAGAGCCAGAGCAGAGGGAGACTTTGTAATTAATATTACAGTAGAATCAGGTATATAATGGAGAGCTTGACTTAGAATTCAAATCAATACAACAGCTGTTGGGACGTGTCACTCCTCATCCCTAGGCCCTGAGATATTATGCCAGACAGAGGAAGGGCTGATGGAGAGGTGATGACACACACTGACTATCCATCTTATGTTAACTTTGGACAAGAAATTATGCTTAGTGGAATGTGCTGGCAGTTTGGGGATATTTTATGGCCTTTTCCTTATTTTCTTCTTCTTTTCTTTCTCTTCTTCTTGCATGGGTGTACAGGAGGGACAATGGACAACTCCTCTCTGTTGCAATTGCTGATTGACCTTTCAAACAATACTCTTACACCGACCAGTTACTGTGTTGCTGTGGTTTTGGCTTTGCTTTGTCTTCCAGTACTTGGGCAAGTTAGAAAGAATCAAGTCTAGTATCTATGATGCTTGTGGCTTTTATGAATATATAGCACAGTTCCATGTTTCTGATGTAGCACATTGTTTGCTTGCAGCAACAGGGACATCTCAGTCTGTTTTCAGCCTCTCTCTCCTGTTACCTTCCATCTTGCATCATTCAGATGGCCATCATCATCTCCAGAGTGTCTGTCGTTCTCCCAGGATTTTACTTGGAGGCTTCAGGATGTGAAGATGTGAAAAAGTCAAGTGGGATCTGAATTGGGATAGCATGGAAATTGCTTCTGTGTTTCCAGGAAATTCTTCTGAAGAAATAAATACTGGGATTGAAAAGTCAAGATTTTCACCACTATCAGTATAAAACCTGCAATGGGTGGGGAAATAGGTTACAGATGATTGAGATAGATGATGCTTTGCATTTCGCATCAATGCTGAACTTCGTCCCTACTTGCTTTTTTCCTGTTATAAGCTCGAGTTTCAAAGCTGAAAGTGTAAATCTGTTTTTATTCAGAAATGCCAGTGGGAATAATGTGACAATGATGGAGCTTTTTCTGCACTTCCTAAAATTCAGTTATATTTAAATGTGGTTATTTAGGAAGCTAGGCTGGTTTTACAACTGGTTTTAGCTCCAGCAAAACCAAATAAAGCCCACGGATCATAGTAACACTCCCAAACAGCCTTAGACAGCATCTTTTTGGTCATGTACAGTACAGCTGCAATCTGTAAACATTATAGTTGGACACTGTAGCAACCAAATACCACAGCAGCGAGTAAATGAGCAGTGATATCTATATATCAGATGAAGGGAAATCCATTATCTCTATGCATTGCCCTGAGGCTGGAGTTCAAAGCTCAAGCCAATCTCAGAACAAAAATTGACTCAGAAACGATGCCCAAATCTCTGTCACCACCTGCGAAGGTGACAGAAGTGCTTGTTAACGTCCACCACCAAGATCAAGGGATGTAATTGTACCCCTGCAGCTAGGTGCCTAAATTAAGGACTCCTCCAAAGTCCACCAAAGCCAGGAAAAAAGGCTCTGATCGATTTCATTATGTTTTGGAGCTCCTCTTAATGAAAAGCCCATCTGCTGCTCAATTCACAGGCTCCTGAATCTTTCACCTTCTCTTCATCTACTCGCTGCCAAATGAAATCATCTCTCTCATGACACCAGCAAACATCTCAGCTTATTTTTCACCAGGAATACAGAGGAGTTATAAAACCTGAATCACCTCAGTTGGGTTCATCTGGGGGGGTTGTAAGTTTCATGTTGTAGACAGAAATCTGGACAAATGCACTCATTTTGGCTGTTGCTCCCTTAAGGCTATGCCTTCACCCACAGATTCATGAAGGGGTTAATAAATCAAACCATAATATCCCAGTTTATTTTAATCAGTGAATGCATGGAATAATCCCTAAGAGAGTTTTAACTATATCCTAAGATTAGCAAATGCACTTATAAGTGAAGGGGACATTTCTTATGCCTTCTAATGTGCATTTTCAGCTTGCAGTCAGAATGTGGGTACAGAGAGACTGAAATGGCCTCCTTCGTTGGTGGCCTTGAATGAATGAATATCTGTCAGGCATGATGGAGGTAGATGTGATACTGCCCGATGGAGGTAGATGTGATACTGCCCTAGATGACCCCTTTATGTTTTCAGGTCTAGTTTCTACAATACTGAGCTGTGTAGGCAGCTAGAGCTTTTGTAGAGCTTTTTGTAGAACTTTTTATCTCTCATATGACCCATCCAATGCTGGATACTGGGACCATACTACAAGGCTGCAAACAGGGAGTGTGCTTTAATGGGAACCTTTCCAAACATGAAGTGTTTGAATCTCTCATCCTTTAGTGTCAACCCAAAGCATCTCTTGTTTTCCACAACTCTTACATCCCTGCCTGGCAGATCCTGGTTTAAGGTGATTAAGACACTTCACCACAGAGTAAATGAGAGGTCCTGCTGTCACCTTGCAGATGCATTAAGTAGCAGCCTTTAGTGATTTTGTCTGTTGAGAAGAAAGCTGGTGGGACTCATCATGCGGGGTGATCTGTGGGCTCCATGGACCTGGGATGCAGGCAGACACTAAATAAAAGAGAAAGGGCTCTAAACCTTTGGGCAAGAGCAATCCTGTGGAATATTTCCCCCCAGTGCAAATGCAATCGTGTTCAGCAACCCACATGAAAAGGGCTCTGAAGGCATTTGCTCTAATGCAGAAAAGAGGTGGAAATACTTCTGTAAGTGTTAATTTAGTGAACGGTTGGAAATTGAAGCATATTGCAGGGGGAGGGGGGAAAAGGAGACCCGGAGGATTGTGTGAGAAATAAGTCCACAATTACTGATTTAACTGATATATATATAGTTTAGGCCCACCAAGTGTCTCCAGAGCAGCAATTGAGGTTCTAATTCACCAGGGCTAATTACCTTCACCCCATAGGAGGTGAAGTGTGTTCACTTGGGCCATGCAGGGAACCAACCAGATCAGTGGAAGCAAATTGTTTCTTAATAGTTTTCAGCCTGTGACTTGTACATTTCCCTAGTTTGAAATGCCAGGGAAAGGCCAGCTCTGATGTGCTAGAGCTGCACCTCCTTGGAAGGCTGGTTCAGAGAGGCAATGGGCTGTGGATGCCATTTGCTTATTCATGGTAGGGGAATGATGTCAACCTGTGATTGTGAGGGGTGCATTGCATCACTTACAGAGCAAACCTAAGCCATATGTGAATTTTTATCCAGGTCCAAGACTTTTCCTATGGGTTCAGGTCTATTATTGCAGTTCTATTTCTCTCTTTGTAATGGAATGTCTTAATTTTCATTACAAGAAGTAATTGTTATGCCTAAGCTGCCTGGACTGCCTACTGGACAACTGGCCTGATCATCAGAGCAAAGCTCCCAGCTCCTCAGCCCTTGGAAATGTGGAAAAGGCATATGTTCATCAGCTCTGAATGTCTGCTCTGATGCTGCAATGGCTTCATCAGTTTGGCTAAGAACCACAAAGAATCAATGTGCATGGACAGGCAACTCATGGCTGCTCATTGACATTTCCTAATGCCCATTTATACTTTTGCCATCTTTAATCAGTAGTGGCCAATTTTGCCCAAATACTTGGCTTAATTTGGGAGCTCTATGGGTGAGAAATGTAGTTGCTCTGTTCATTTCTATAGGGTTCAATAAACAGGAGCCAGAAATGTGAAGTGTGTGTCGTCAAGTAAGTGTGTGCATGTACTCACACAGAACTCAGATATTTAACCTCTGGACTAGGGTACTTATGAGATACTCATGACTGTGCAGTGGCATCACTTGAGTGGTTATTGAAATAATGATTTATTTGGGAGGGTATATAGACAAACAAACGAAGTCTGTGCTTAGAATAAATTATTTCCTTTCATGGGTTAAGCTATAAAGTGACTGGAAGCAAAGAATTGTCAGCTGCAGGAACTGGTAAATAGAGCTGAATAACATGAAATCTGGAGAAGTTTGTGATCTCTTCAGACAATATGTGGATATGCATCAGTATACCACATTTTTGGAATTAATTATTCCTTTTAAATTATTCACTCAGTTGTAGTGATTGTTAGGATGAGGGGATTTTGACATAAAGCGCTAACTAGTGACATTAGAAAAAGCTGTGTAATTTTTTCCTTAGCATTTTCCACCTGCATTAGCATCACTCATCTCTTTGCAGATAACTCGTGCTTCAAACATGGCTCTCATTCTCTTCTTTCTATCCATCTTTTTCTTCTCCTTTCTTTGCAGCACTGCCTGAAGAGAAAACAATTTCTCTAAAGAAGATCCTTTTAGGCTGTAATGGGATTAGGCCTGGGAGCGGAGATCTTGTTTGGATCAGCTGCTGAACTCACAGGAGTCCTGTTAAAGGCCTATTAAAATTCCATGTAATACCTCAGTAAGTAACATGCGAATCCCCAGATCATCTTTGGGAATTAAAGTGTGCAGAGCTTACTGGGCTGCAGGCGGGAAGGTTACACAAATGTAGGACTCATTTGTTTGAAGAATAAGAGGACATCACCTGCCTATTCCCAACCCCTCCAAGAATACATTGGAGTTAAATACTGCAGAACAAAACTCATCATTCCTGAACCAAAAGAGCTGATGGAACATGGCTGAAGACCAGTCCAAAGCAGACAACTAACCAGTGTCCATGGCCTTTCCAGGGATGACACAGAGATACAGGTGACACATACATCTCAAAGGAAGGGTTGGAAGATTAAGTTTAATTCTGATTACCTTGTCAGACACTCTCTGTGTTCTAAATTCAGCAGAGTATCTCAGAATGAGCTAAAATTGTTCTCAGCAAGATGGTATCTCCTGGAGATCTCCTAATTCTGCTCAGACAAGAGACACTATGAGAACAGACTTTTTCTTCCCTCTGCTGACACTTTCTTCTGCTTAGATCTGAGATCTGAAAGCTCTTCCATTTCTTCAGCTTCTTGTTATTTCCAAAAGTAAAAAGTTAGGGATAGCTCTCAGAATGTGATTCAGTAAACACAATATTAATTCGTTATTATATCCTATTATATTGATCACCCAGCACTGCATCAGGCTTTGATGGGGCTATTGTGCTGCCAAAGAGATAATTCCTTCCACCATAATAGACAACAGAAAATGGCCAGAGCCTGAGGGGGGGAAGAAGGAAAGGGAAAGAGAAAAGGAAAGAGAAGGGGAAGGGGAAAAGGAAAGAGAAGGAGAAAAAGAGGGGTGGAATGGGAAGTCAGAAATAAACAGGCTTTGGTGTCTCTGAAATTAGAAGCAGCTGATCCTACCCACCAGGGGTATAAGCCTTTGCTTTGTGCTTGCAGCTTGACAGCCACTTCCATCTGAAACCTTTGTAATTCAAACGTGTTCTCCTTCCCTGTGGCATGGCCAAGGCTGCCCCACCACTGGTGTGCTTCAACACTGCACTTCCAGTGCTGACGTGTCAATGGAGCAGCTTGTACCTCCTCTCACTCATTAGTTGGACAATGCTGAAGCTTTCTGTGGACATTGCCTTTTTTGAGAGGATCTCAGAGCTTTCTACAAGTCTTTATTGATTAAACATCAAAACCTTCATCTGATGTAGATAAGTTTTATGCTATTATCCAGATTTTACGAGACAGGCTTTATTGAAGACATGGAAACATTAACCAACTTGCTCAAGGTCAGACATCAACAATAGGTAAAACAGGGAACAGAGCTGGACTCACGTGTAGGCACTTTATGCTCTTCATATACATCACCTCTATTAATATTGTATTTCTAATTATTGTTCCTTTGGATTATTTCTGGCAATGTTATGAATTTTACTAATAGATATGAAAAGGGAAATATATTTGCATATACAGAGGAATGATTGTACCAAAGTGTGCTATGGCAATTGACGGTGGGGTTTCTGTGACCTATTTCTCCTTTGCTGTGATTTATAAAGCACTCAGGTTCCCTGTTTTGACTCCCTTTGGTAATTGTAACCTGCATAAGGTGAATGCTCCATTTCGGGGTGTAGGATCTGCTGATCACTTCTGCGGTGGGGAAAGGAAGATTCAGAGCTGGGATGATGTCTAGGACTTTCACATGGATGAAAATCCTTCTTTTGCCCATTACATGAATTACTGTTGCTCTCTATGCATCAGATTTCCGACTGTAAAATGAGAGTATCTGGGACATTGAGCTATGCTGCAGAGATTTTATGGCTAGAGTGTGTGTGATAATACTGAGGTGATGGAAGTCCTTTGAACTAGAAAGGCCAAAATTTACTGGCAGCCTGGCCATAGAGGTGATGCAGGTTTCCATGGTTGGAACAAGCCCTTCAAGGTGAGGATGTCTGCAGCCCTGTACCATTGCCACCCAGCCAGTCCTCTCCTACCCCCCTCAGATTTGCTGCTGTGTCTAGGTGGAAAAGGGGCTGATGTCAGTTGGAACAAGAATTTGTGTGAAATGACCCAAATGTGCAGCTGAGCCCTTCCCACCTGCTGCTCTCCAAATGTTCTCTCTCGTTTAATTTTAGCCTGTATGAGCACTGCAGAAGGGAAGAGGAGAGGGCCTTCCTCTCCTCACCTGTCCCTCTGCAGAAGCCAAGCAGGACTAGGTAGGATTGCTGCATCTTTCACAGGAGCAAAAGCCACCTAACAGCTTCACAGCCTTGGTCAGGCTCTATGGGGATATGGGTTAACTGCAATAACAAATGATCTTTAAAAGCATGGTCTAAATCCTCTGTTTAGTGCTGCTGTGCAGGAGAAGACTGCTGGTACCTCTAGACAAGCCTTAGTCAAGTGCCCAATAGTTGTGCTCAGGACAAATCCCACTGGATAATTCACAAGGAGAAGGTGGCCAGCTCTCAGTATTGATATGTCCTGGGCTGAAGTGAGGAATTCAGCTTTCAGAGAGACAGAAGCTGGAAGAAAATATTACTGCTCCTTAGCACTCACATACGGCAGCTGTTTGTGAGCCCTGTAGAACTACTGGAGCAATGGATTATGAAGCTGTGGAGCTGTGGGCACCCCAAAAAGGAATTTGCATCCTTCATCCTCAGGTAAAGCCTTGCCTGGAGCACGAATTCCTTTTCCTCTCTCAGTCAGTGAGACGCAGGTAAGAGCACAGGCAGTGACACAAGCTGAAGCAGTGACCATCGGCACAGCCGCTCTCTTCAGAGCTGCTGTAGATCACAAATGCCCCCTTGAGCCCAGGGAAGGGATTATTACTCCTGCAGATGTTTCATCCTGCAACCTTCCTCTACCATTCTGATGCATAAAAGAGGGCCGTTTGTGGTAGGATTTTAAAAGATATTCCTACTCTTTCCACCCACCCTGTTTTGATGATTAGCTTTGGATGCAGCTCTGTTTTGCAGAGAAGAGGAAGGCACAGTAGTTTCATCTCCACCACCCTGCTCATCCCTGTCCTGCTTAAATGCAAATAGTGTTTAGAAAATGCTTTTGATCCTTTGTAATATTCAAAGGAAAAATGCATAATTATTTAGAAAGAGTCTGTAAGCCACTGTTTAGGCCATGAATGAGCTCCTGTCACCTAAGCTCATACATTTATGCATTCACCTTGGCCTCCTCTGTGTCTCCAGTATCTATGGGATGCTGCCCATGTGTCATATCTGATGCTCTTCTTTTTCACCAGTGAAATTCTTTTTCATCAGCTGCCACAAAAACTTCCAAGCTAATTCCTCTCCTATTCCCAGATGGTTAATTTGCTAATGCCTGGTTATCAGGGAGAGATTTTGGTGTGTCAGCTCCCAGGAACACAGCATTTAAGAGCTTAGAGGGGTTGCATCCTCCAGCAACCAGCCATGGAATTGAGCACATCAGTGCTGCCTGGATTCCTGAATGCCACATTGTTTGATAAAGCAAATGATGTAGCATTCTAGCCTGGCAGATCATGAGATCCAGGGTAAAAACTGGATGAGTATGATAAAACCAGTGATTTAATATGATGTCTGCCCTGCTCTTTCCCAGTTTGGGGGATTCATATTAGTGAGGAGCAGATGGGATCTCCAGGGGGAAATTCTAGGCTTGAATTACTGAAACCAATGTAAATTTAGTACTGTATTTCTAAAGCATTGCTGGAAAGCAGCCAGGAGTCTGAAATCTATCCAAGGTTTTCACCTCTCTGATTCATATATTTATATTTTTATATATAGCTATATATACACACACTTATGCATGTATTTCTTATGGGTGGGGATATGAGGTTCCATTCTCACGTGTTCGTGGTGGTTCATCTTGCTTTCAATGTCACCTGACTCTGCATTTGCTATGAGCGACAACATCAAAGTCTTGACCAGCTGTACCCACCAAGGAAATGCTTGCGCTGCTCCCAGGAACAAACACTGGTAATGCTGTTGCACCAGTGAAATTTAAGCTTCCCTTATAACCTCCCAGGTCCTCAAACTTCTACAGTTTGCAACGGATAAAGCCATTTGTCACTCTTAATTTTGTGTCCAACTGCTTGACATGGTGTTGTCACCAGCTGTTGGGCCATCTCCTCTCTTCTGCTCATTGAAGGTGATTGTGCATAAAGAAGACCCCTTTGCTTCACTGTCCCTAATACACAACTTCCTTGAGGAAGGCAGGAATGCTGTAAATGCAAAATCCTTTCTAGATGTTGTTATGGTTGCACCCAGCATGTGGGACATTGCTGCTTTTCATTAAAGCCATCTCTTGATATTCTAGAGGTAACAACTTTCATCTGGCACACTCTGCATTCTGTCCCTTGTGCTCCTGTCCCCAGTGGTGCACTGAATGAGCTGAAAGTACTACAGCCAAGAGAAATCTTGGCCCTATCTTATCTGATCTGATCAGTTCAATAGAGCAAGAGTGATAGAAATCCACAAGCCCTGCCAATAAAAAGGAGTTCTTTTTTTGGCTGGGGCTGATATTTCGCATAATCTTTATGCAAAAGTGATTTAAGAAAGATAAAGAAGATCCCTTAAAAATCAAAACTAAGTTTGGATGATATAAAACCAGGAGATGACATGAAGCAGTTTTCGTTAGCAAGGGGGTCAGGTCAGTTGACATTCCATATTGGTGCTGGGAAAAGCCCAGGGATGGAAAGGTTTCACG
This sequence comes from Forpus xanthops, assembly GCA_032466535.1. Lineage (NCBI taxonomy): Eukaryota > Metazoa > Chordata > Aves > Psittaciformes > Psittacidae > Forpus > Forpus xanthops. Next base: position 11,939 of record JASSUY010032570.1, on the reverse strand, counting down.
TCATTACATGACACTTCCACTCTTATCTTAAGGAACCTGCACAGCATCAGCACCTCGAAAGCAAGAGCAGCCCTTCAACCAGCATTTATAATGCTGTTGTATAGGGTTTTTTCATGGGTAAGAAGCCTTCTATGTCTTCAGTGGAAGAAATTACAGAAGTGCTAAAGGTTGATGTAATCAGAAGTTTACCAGTTTGCAGTGCGATGCAGTATTGGAAATGAAAAATCAACATCTTTTAAACCTCGTAACAATAATTATTATTCTACAAGCTCACCTTATGCAACACTAAGGAGTTAAATTTGGCTTCTTGCTTTGTCCCTCAGCACATCTTGTAACTTACTGAAAGTCCTCACATTTTTGTAAGAAATCAATGTATCCTTATTAAACATCCTGAGTTCGATAAATCAGCATTTTCCAATAGAAAATCTGTCTGCCTATTCTTATTTTATTTTTTGATCAGTGTTATATTTCAGAGAAATGTATTTTGCAGAAACAGGTACATTACTATGCTGGCTCAGATCCAGAGTTCGATTAGATTCATATATTGCAATCGAAAGAACAGAGGAGAGGTCATTTCAGAATCCCTCCCAAGAAGAATGGGAATGGAGGTGCCTGCTCCGGGAGAGTTTTGTCACAGTACAGCTTCCTTCATGGTGTCAGTGATCCTGGTCTAAGTGATTTCACCCATTTGCTTCCTATGGGAAAGTTATGCACTTCTTTATTTAAATCTAATTCTCCCATCAACTTTAGGTGACACTGTTTTACATCCATGCACAGTGAGCGGTGTGCATGGATGCACTGGTCTCCCCATGAAATGACCCCTTGCTGCCCAGAGACTCTGGCTCCATGGATAACCTTTATATTCCTGCTTCACTGGGACTGCCATGACCTTTCATTTCCTACAGGGAGGAGACAAAAAGGCATCCTCCTCCCTTTGGATCGAGCTGTTGGATCCTTCAGCAGATGTCTGGTTACGTGCCACTTGGAAAGTGTCACTGCCTGCCGGCATCTCCAAGCAGGTGATTAATGCCAGATTGAGGATTCTTCGGAGCTACATTTGGATCCTTCTGTTCACTGCCTCATAGTGAAATGACAGCCTGGCCCTTGTGCCACCAGAGGCAAGCATATAGCCTGGCACACAGTGGGAGCAAGAGAGCTTCCAAGTCCTGCGCACGAAGGATGAAGGTCTTACCAGGTGAATTAGAGATGAATGGATGATTCAGCCATAGGGACAAGTCCTGCAGTCACTGCTCCATGAGGGCTCACGGCCACCATCCCTCCTCTATTTGCTTTGCCTCATCAGCTACAAATTGGTCATTAGAAAAATGGTGCTAATTATTTGGCTGCTTTCCCCAGAGCAGGTGTTTGAGCAGGTGCCATAGAGCTGGAACAACATTTCAGATGGAGACATTGTTGAATGCAAGAGAAGGTTGGAGCATCAATGCAAGTGCAAGAGAGCCTTCGAGGGGTAGAAAGGAAAGTGCTGTTTGAGAGATTAGATCTTTGTCAGAAGCAAGAAATAAAGAGGGAAAGGTGAGAGATGAGGGAGCAAGCATGAGAAAACAATGCCTTCTTGAGGCAAAGATACCATGTGAAGCCTCTACCATAGGAAGTACACAATCATAGGAAAGCCTGAAGTTTGTATAGACCTCCACAACAGGAAGATTGCCTAGACTCATACAGGGGGTTGTCCCTTCAGGGCATCTCTTTTCAGTCTAAAAGAGTCAAACATGGTAATGTGATGTCTCCTGATAAGAGCAAAGGGGATTTTCTTGGTCCCTTTAGAGGCTTTTAAAATACAACATTTGTTCTAGAATGCAGCACCCTGATGATCATCCCCAGCGTGATTTCAGCCTTTATTCAAGTGTTGGTGTTGAAAGAAGTTAAAAATCAGCATCTGATTTTCCTTCCTCCCTCTTCCCATCTCCTCCGAGTATTTAGCTTTTCTCCAGTTGCTCCACATCCTCACATTAGTTTTCTTCCCTGCCATGTGAGGGGTTCTTCCTTCAAGCTGACAGCTCCTTTTTGCAAACTGAAGAGCTCCTGAGTTGCTGGATTCTACATTTTAAATCTTTGATCTCGTGACTGAAACGAGAGGGAAAAGAAATCAAGGCTTTGGCTGAGTTCCCAGCCCTGTCACTTGCTGACCTTGAGCCAATCACATGAACTTCTAATGTCAATATTCCCATCTGTTAAGCCTCACAAATATTCTGTAAAGCAGAATTAAGTATTGGGATATCTGCACTTACAGTCAGTAGCATTTCTTTCATGAGTAATCCCATTGACTTGAGTGCAATCACATTGAATGAAGTATTACTCATCATGAGTAAGAAGCTAAGAACACGATCTTTAATATTTGTAAAAAGCTTGGGGCTTTTTATGGAAGAAGTTGGAAAGAGAGAAATTCTCTCTGATCCAGGCTACAAATGTGCAGAAAGTCATCCACCATTAGCGTCTAAAAGGAAGGTAACAGTGCCCTGTAGACTCTCTCGCACACTTTCCTTGCTGAAAGGGTGATTTGGAGCCTGGTGGTACACAGGGAATGATCATGCGCTATAGCAGAGATAGCGAGAAGAAGGATGGCATTAAGTTTGAGAGGGAGGAGTGAGTGGAACTTTGTCCTGTCAGTGTCAAAAGCTGCATTACAACACCAGGGAAAGAATATCCAATATTGAATCCTAACAAAAAACCCACACAGGCACCTCGCTTATAACACTTCAAGTTGAGCTAACATGTCCTGAGGCACACCATGCTTCTGCCTTTGCTGTGGAAGGATGCCCTTCAGAGCATCTCTTTCTGAGAGCTCCTGGGTCCCTGCCCACAGCACAGCGTGTACCCTTGAGAAAGATGCTGCCCGCGGGAAGAGCCAGCTTGGCTGCTTGCAGAAAGGGCTGTGTCAGACTTTGACAGCACGAAACTCACAGGAGAAGGTGCTGTGGGAAAGAGGCGAGGACATTCACTTGGAGAATGAGAGGGTTTTTTTACCCCCTGTTCACCTGCTTATCATGGTGAGATAACAGCTAACGTAACCAAAGCTATGAGTAGCTGCTGACATTTCCCTGCTGATTCTTACACACAAGAAAACAGAAGAGCCTGACTTTGACAGCAGTTATCAGGCATGGGTCATCCTGCCAAGCAGAGCTCTTGAGACATTTCCTACAGCAGAGTAAAACTCTGGAGGTGGGGAAGGACAGGGAGCTGGGAGAACTGCGATTCCCATGGAGGGCTGTGCAACAAGAGCAAGCCAGCAGTTGTGAGTTCTGAGGCATTCAGCATCACCTCTTTCCCATGAGCATCCCTGTCAAGCTTATTTCACGCAGAGACACTCTAACTGTGCCAAATCAGATGCCAAAAGTGCCTTAATCTGTGCCTGTGGGGTGAGTTTGTGTTTTGGTAAGCTACATCAAGATGTAGATGTTCACTGATGCCCAAGCCTGGTAGGTGTTCAGGGTTCTCCTACAACTGAGATAACCTCATGGAGGTGGGGCTGTTTTGGGATCAGTATCTCACTTCATTGAAACTCCTGCACAGCAAACCACATTTTGGATGAGGTTTTAAAATCTCTGGCATCTGATGCTGGAGAGAGCAGGCTGTCACCTGGAATTCAACTGTCAGCATTTAAAATTACACAGATACATTCCTGCCACAGCAGAAGTCAATTAACAGTCCCCAGGGCCAGGTTTTGATATGAGTCATAAAGCAGCACCCATCTATATGAGCAGAGGGCTCTATCCCATCAGACCTGTTTAGATGAGAATTCAAATGGATTTGTATCCCTCCCACAAATAGAAAACAAGGATCCTCTCGTGTCCTCTTGTGAGTTTGTGACTGTAGCAAGCATATTGCGCTAGTATCTACAATCAATGTACTATTCCCTGACAGCCTATGTGATAAACAGGACAGAGTCTGCCATGACAACCGGTGCATATTTCATATATTGGGCCTGATTCTCATAACTTTTTTGTTTGTATAATCCTCCTCTCATACCACTTTGAGTCCATGGGATATCAGGATTGGGTTAACTGATTTGTGCTTTCTTCAGCATAAGCTTGGAAGATTTCTGCAAACGAAGATTTAAAATAACCTCTGGGATCTGACTTCTAACTGCATTGCCCTCCTGGCATACCAGTGTCTCCTATAGGCTTGGAAAGACCTTAAATCACTTGATTGAGAACTTAATTCTAAAAGCTCATATAACAAGTACTCCTTCATGACTATATACCCCCCATGGCAATACCTATGGTTAATGTGTTCTGAAGTATATAGAGGAAGTTAGGATAGGGGTCAGAGACTGGTGGGGTTATATGAATCCACTGCACTTAGCTACAGGACAATTTTGGCTGTGTGCAGAAGTGCTGCTCCAGGTACTTCATCTCTTTGAATCACCCGGGCAATTTCATTCCCAATTTCCCCTCTATTGCAAGTCTCCAGACTTAGATGTGTCCTCTTTAAGGAAAACATTGTCCCATCTCCATGCTGTTGATACAGAGCTCACACAATGAGAAATGACTTTATTTAAGCACTCGTGAGCTTTAAGCTTGTCATTACTGCCCAGGCTTTCTTCTTCAGAGAAATACAGGAAGCTCTTGTTGTTATTTGCCTCAAAGCAAACCAACAGCTGGAAATGGCACAGGTTAGTTATGTTTAAAGAGAGAAATTGTTTCCTTTTATTTACTCTGCTTCTTAATTTGCTCAAGTGACCTTTTCTCCATTTAATGCTGAAAAGAGCAAACAGAGCAGCTGATTGACCTGGATGTCTTTGATTCTTGGTTGTTGAACTCCAGGTACACACATACACAGTTCAGTTCTGTGATTTCAGCCTGTTTGCTTCAGCATAAACAAAATACAAAGCCCAAGACCACTGTTCAGTCCTTTCCCTTTGCTTTCTCTATCACTTCCCCCATCTACATGCCCCTGCAGGATGGTGAAACCTTAGTATCGCCTTTTCCCTGTGTATAACAAGAAACCCGCCCTTATCTGTAGAAATCCTCATTCCTTTCCTTACCTCCTTCAGTTCCTATCTATTTCTGCAATGCTTTCCTTAAGTTGCTGCTCCCGAAAGTTCATCTTTTTCCAGGGCAAAATCATGAAGCTGATGTAGGAAACAAGGAATGAAATAAAATAGCTCTCCAAACAGCTTTGCATTTCATTTGGCTCTTCGATGACCACTGTGCACTGAACACATCCTGTGCTACGTCTTCTTTTATCCCCAAGAGGCTGATTCGTTTGTATATGAATAGTTTCAATTGTGCTTCCCAAAGCATGTTCTGCATGCAATGGCCTCAGTAGGATTTTATTTGCTCACCTACATCCTCCTCTGAGGTCTGTCTTCAATTAATTTCTTGTCATCTTCTCAGACCCAAGTGGCCTAAAGAAGAGGAGGAGAGAGAGAGGAAATGTCGCCCTTTTTCTTTATGCCACCCCATCCTCAGGCTCTTAATACATATCTGTAACAATGATTGTCCTAGGAGCACTCCCAGGAGCACCTCCCACTATTAACCTCTTCCCATGCTGAGAATTGGACTTTTTATTGCAGCTCTTTGATTTTTATGTCATAGCTTGTTTTCAATCCATGAAAGAACTTTTACCTCTTACCTTAAGGTAACCCACTAAGCTTTCCTTAATAGCTCCTTGTGAGGGCTTTTTTCCAAAGCCTCTTTTGAAAACCTAAATAAATCCCCTCTGCTTCTTCAGAAGCATCCATTATTTTTGCTGACATTTTGAAATGTATTAAAATAGATAGAGAAGCACGATAATTTACCATGGCAGCCTCCATGCTCATTTGTCCCAAGCATCTGGGGGCATTGTCACCTTGTCTTCAATGGGCTTTCTCTTATCTTTTCTTCAATCGAAGGAAGGCTAGCCAGCATTTAATTCCTTCATCTCATTTCACACCTTTATTTAAAGATGGATACAACATTGGCCACTTTTCAGCCCTCTGGCATGAGTTCTAATTTTAATGAAAAAGTGACAGACTTCGTGCTAATAGCTCTACTTCTTTGCTCTCTCATTCCTTCTGAATTTGTGTCTGGTCCCAGTGACCTATAGAAAATTGATAGTTTCATCCAGTAGTCTTTACGTGTGCAAGTAGGTCCATTAACTACAGCAACCCCTCTTTAACTTCAAAAGGTGCATGTGTAGAAATGAGTGCTCTTTGATCAGGTCTTGTTCCTCTGTCTGTCATGCTAAGCGTGAATCCTTACATGCCATTTTATGCTCCATGAATTGCTTGATTTTGGGTGAGTTTTTTCACTTCTTCCCCTTTTCTTGCCATTGTATACTGAGGTTTCGGCACAGGAGTTTTTTCACTATATGTGCCTGTTTTGTACTACAGCGGGTGCCTCAGACCTGGTATGAACTGCAAACTTCCAGCACATATCCTTATTCCTCCCTGTCAGTGTATCACCTTCATTATCTTGAAAGAACAACTATGAAATGGAGACTTTTCAGTCTTCCCCATGGACACATGTATGTTTTCAATAAAAAATAAGGGAAAATCACTTTTTCAGTCATGTCTCTTATGTTTCCTCCTAGGGACTGAGGAGTGAGGGAATTCAGTGAACCAGAAAGCAAATGTGATTGCATTCTCACAGTAAAATAGGAGAGGTATAAAAATAAAGGAGAGTGAAAAGTTATTTAGGTTAAGCAACACCAGTAGCACAATACTTCTTGAATATAAAATGTCACAGGTGGACCAAATACTGAAAGAAGTATTATAAGTACAAGTGGAGTAACTCTTCAAATAACAAAAAGGGGACAGAAATCAAGCTGCCTGTAAGTTAGTGTTTGATGTGCTTCAGTTCAGGGTTATGTATGCGATGATCTGAGATGGCAGAGAATTGGATTTGATGACACAAGAGATTCCTTTCACCTTTTTGTCCCAATGTTTTTGAGAGTTAAATAAGGATGATGCCCTCAGTGGAAACTGATTCAGGCATGGACAAAGGAGCATAGCTGGAAGATAGACAGTGTCATTAACTCCTCTGCTTCTATTGGCTGTCTTATGTTCTACAACCTTGTACAACTGGTCTGAATGATTAACCAAAAATGTGGATAATATATCCAATTTAGGATGGATGCAGACAACCCAAACCCTTGAGCATCTCTGTGTCAAGCCAAGTACAAGGTCCTCAAGATGGTGGAACAAAGCAAACAGTAAGACTATGTTACAGAGAAAATGAGGCGTTGAAGGATGTCAGCAGAGGAGAAGCACAATTCACGTTTCCTTTCTTGCTGGTCTTTATCCTTTTGCCTTGACAGTCCGTCAGGAACTGCTTTTCTTCTTTCCACTTTCTCACATGGCATCTTCACAGTCAGCCCTTGGCAAAGGCTTTTTGGTGGCCATTCATTAATTCTGATGTGGCCTTTCTCAATGTCATCTTGGCTCAAAAGCTTTCTTGAAATACAGTGCTGTAGATTCCCCCAAATACCCTTGGCATGTTATATGGCACCAGGGTAATGCGAACTCTCTTAAAACATAGATGAAGTAAACAGTGATAATTTATGCCTGGCTTTTTATTCCCAACATAATTTTGATTTTAATGTCCCAGCCTCAGCACATCAATATCTTTTCACTACTGGCATGTTAAAGCAAAAAGTAAATATTTCATTTGCGTTTCGTGCACTAAAATGCTCACCCAGAGCGACTGAGACTATTCAAATGAGACGCGACTGAAGGATGCTGCTTGGGTGCTTTATGGGACATCAGGGCACGAAGATATTGCCCACAAGTGTCAAAGTGAATGGAAAATTAGCTACATTGGGAAATGATGTATGATTTAATATAGCAAAGGATATTTACGGTAAAACAACAGCTCACAGGAATACATTGCAGAATTGTAGACTCTGCCTGAAGGATCAGAAAGGTTTATTTATTGAAGATACAAAATCAAGCCACCCTTCTGCTTTGTTGTGCTGGGTATACTGAGAAGGGAAGTGGCCTGATACTGTAAACATGATGTATTCCCCTTCCCCACAAAACCCCTACACACTTTGAACAGTAAGCTATCAAGATTCTGGGTTTCTCGTGATTGGAACTGCAGGTTGTGTTGAGAAATCCCACATAAATGGCCACTGAATATGAATAAGGCCCACTGCCTTAAAGGAAGCATTGAATCTGGCCTGGCTGCTATGTGTATCAGTTTCTTCATCATCCTTTTGACAGGCTACAAATCTACCCCAGTCCTAGGAACTGTGACCAGATTAGTGGTGATCCTGTTATCCAGTGGAGATTTTTCTGCTCTGCCTGCAAGGAGTCCCAAAGCAAAGCTCAGCAGCAGACTCAGGACTGGGCTGTCACCTGGAAATGACTTCTTGAAATAACTTGCATCTGACACCCAACATTATTTAAGGTAAGAAACCCACTTAAGCTGAAGCCTTGCCCTTGCTACAGTCTATAGCACTCACGCTCCAGTGGGACAAGGGCTTATGAAAAAAGTCTGTGTTCCTTCCAGGGAGCTGGATTTGACATTGCTTTCTGGAATTAGTTCCTCCCCTCCCTCCCCCTCTCCCTACTTATTATCTTAACATTTGGAAAAATGGGCTGGATAAGCTCTAGCTGATTCTGCCAAAAGAAAGCTGGTAGTTTCACATGTAAGCACGCATGCACGACACAGAAACACTTTCTGTTCTGGTATACCTTGAAGAACAAGACTGCTAAACAGATATAATCAAGAGATTGGCTTTTTTTGAGAGAGGGATAAGTGTCTTTAAACAGTGAGCTCTTTTCTCTTCCCCATCTATACCCACTGCACCAGCCAGGGGGCTGGAGGGCCATAGCAGGGGGATGCTGGAGGAGCTAGGATGCCAGCTCATGGGAACTGAGTGCAGCTCCCTCCCACTCCATCAGCCTGCCCAGCAGGGTCCTGGCTCCCTCTCCCTTCACCCTTTATTACAGCTTTTAATGCTTGGCAGTGATATACATGGTGAAATAAAGCCTGGAACATCTTAGTACATGTCGTAGACTGTTTGGGATCCAGCAGTCAATTTGTCTCTGTACTTGCCTTGTACAATAGGCAATTTAGTAGCAGCACTTAGATACTGAGGTGTCAGATGCCTTGTAAATACAGCAGATAGATTAAGTTATTAGAGGAAATGTGTTAAAAATCACAGATAAGGAAAGAACTGAAAGGGCAGCCACAGTTTTTCTGGGCACCCTGTGCCAGCACCTCACCACCCTCACAAAGATTTTTTTTCCATAGCACAGCATTTCAAGGAATGTTAATCATCAGTCCTTTAAATGTGGAGTCCAGGAAACCTTTACATCAACTACACTATGTAAAGGAAGGAAGCTGGCCCATATTTTCTTGTCTTTTGCACTTCTGGATTGGTTGCATTTTATCACACCTGAAAAAAAGCTGGCACATCCTCATAACTGCCATCTTCCCCTAACAGCTCACAAAGTGCTGCACAGAGCCTGCAGAAGACACTTATTCTGAGGGGGATCTCCATACCCCCACGTCTTAGTGAGAGGGCAATGAGAAAAGCCTTTCTGCTAAAGCAAGCACAGTTTTAGGAGTGAAAGAGAGGGAGATGTAGAATAATCCTGAGCCCAATTTGAAGCTGTTGGGAGGAACTGACTCCGTAGCTGTAGCTGTACTGTACAAAGTGTGCAGCTGAAGCCTTTGCAGTGTGGCTGGGCCCCCTGTGGTGCTTTTCAACTCACTGTCTATGCAGGACTAGAGAGCCTGAACACAGCCAAGATGCTAGCTCTGCCACCCACTGCAGGGGTGAGCCCCCACTTGGCAAAAGGGTGGGTTTCAGTGATCCCGAAGAGCGAAGGAGTCAGCTTCACTTCGTAGAAGAAAGGAAGATGCCAGGGTCTGCCAACAAAGAAAATCTGACCTCTGTATCACAGCATCCATCTGCTCTGGTGCTTCAATAGTGGGATTTCTGCTGGGGGTAACTCCCCATTTCAATCTCTCAAGGCTGAGGAGGAAGAGGCATGTAGAACATGGCAAAGCAGAGCCCTGCTCATGTCAGGGCACTGCAGTGCCCTTCCTCAGGACCCCACACCAAGATCAGGATCAGGGAAATACCTCACCAGCAGGAGCAGGGTAGCAAATCCTCAGAGATGCTTATGAAATAAGCTATGGATAACGGTCTCTTGAGATCCCTGTTAGTGAGAAACTGGTTTGTGCCCTTCAATAAATCTCTTTGAAGACTCTGGGGAGGGTTGGCTGCTGAAGAGCTTCTTCTGTTCTCATAAGCTTCCATTTCTTATCTGAATCCTACTCACTCCCATTTTTGATACTCACTTCAATGTATATAAATCCATTTTTATATAAATGCAAATCATAGCAATTTTAAATTTACCACCCTTCTGTTTCATTGATGATTTTTCTGTTTGCTACTAGTGTGGAGCCAATTCTTGCTGGACTTGAAACCTGGGAAAAATTTGATTCCCCTGAAAATTAATAAGTGTTTCCAGGATATGATTATATTGCCCTTTTTGTTGCATGAAAGAAAATGGGAGACTGCAGAGATGTCAGACAACAATCTCTGTTCTGTATGAAAAGTGAATAAGAAGCTTCTTTTCCTCTTTGCATACAATATATGCTCTTCTTTCATGCAACTCCTTTAATCAGGTCTTGTGATCAAATTTGGGCCTGTTTTGTGTAATTCATAAGGCTGGTTTTACATATGTTTACAATGAGAAAATGTCGATGACACGTGGAAATGCTTGTACTTGCAAAGGAGCAGACATTTGTTGTTTGTAAGCAGAGACAAGCAGAGCAGCAATCAGTTTGGAGGAATGAGGGGACGGGGGTCTGTGTGGCGTCCACAAGAACATCATATGGCCAGGGAAAAAAAGGAACTTAAGTGAAACATGGGGAGCAAAAAAGTCACCTTCAGAGCTGCATGTGGGACTCTTGAGCAACATCTTATGGAGCTTCCTGGCAGCTTTTCACTCCTCCTTTCCACCGGGGTGATGACTGTCTCAGGACTGAGCAAGGTCAGGCCCTGGGTATCTATTAATAAGAGAATTCACACTCTTGATGTGTAGCTGAGTGCAGGGATTGTGTTAAATGTGAACACATCAAGTGAAATAACCTGGGGTTGGGGCTGTGAACTGTGAAGATCCAGGGTGTGAAGTTACAGCTAGGAGAGTGAATGAACTTGAATGGGGAAGAAAGCTACATGTGCATGCATACAGCTTCATTTAGCAGCTTGTAATCAACAGAGGGGCTCCAGAATTGGGGTGACCATGAGCACGAGTGAAATCACATGGAGGCAATGCCACTGCATTCATGCTTACCCTTGTCAGAAAGTGCAAACTGATCCAAGTGACCCTACATCAGCCCTTCAGCAAGGCTGATTTTTCCAGGCACTTCCAGATTCTGCCCAGTCCTTAAAAGCCGATAAAGAAGCCTGAGGCTTGCCAGAAACTGATGATTCTTCAGGGAGAGAAAATGCAAAGGAAAAACACAGACACTCCGCAAAATGACTGTGAGAGCTTTCCAGGCAAATACCTATAGATGAACAAAGACTCCTTGGCACAAAATAAAGGTGACTCTGGTGAATCTTTCTGACAGCAGTGTCCATGGCAGGGATTGTGAGGAATACACACCTATCTATTCCTCATATATATATATATATATATATAATGCATATTAAAAGCAAGTGCTTGCAGCATCAATGAGCAAGAAGATAGAAAAAAAAAAGAAAATTATGGGCATTCAGTTGTGCAAAACAATGAAGGAAGAATGTTGTTCTATCGGATTGAGTTCTTAATTAAATGCAAGGGAACTGTGGCAGCTCTTCCCACCCCTGGGCCTGATTCTGTGCATCACTGTCGTGGTTTGAGGCTCTCAAACTCATGCAGCTGCTCTCTCACTCACTCCCCTCTCTTTCTTCCTCACCCCCGGGGGATGGGGAGGAGAATCAAAAGAATGCAACTCCCACAGGTTGAGATAAGAACAGTTTAGTAACTAAAGTAT
>JASSUY010032568.1:0-23970 GCA_032466535.1 Forpus xanthops | reverse complement strand
TGCGGGCCCATGAGGCGGTCCCGGCCCCGGGTACCCAGCGCGGCCAGGAAAGGGCGGCGGTGCCGCGGCTCGCTCCCGCGCCATGGCGGGCGTGTTCGACATCGACCTGGACCAGCCGGAGGACGCGGCTTCGGACGAGGAGCTGGAGGAGGGGGTGAGGAGGGAGCGGCGCTGCTGGGCGGGCTTGAGGGCGCGGAGCGGGAGGCAGCCCGCGGGCCCGGCCTGGCGGGCGGGGCGCGGGGTGGCCGCCATCTTGCCCGCTGCTTGTCAGCGGGTGGCCGAGCCGGGGCTGGCTGTGTGGGGCATGGCGCTCGCGCGTTCGCCGGCCCCCAGCCTCGGTGGTAGTAGCACCGGGTGCAAGGTGAGTTGGAGGCGGTGCAAAGCTGGAGTTGTAAGTGAACCATGGTGGTTTTGGCTCTCTGGTCACCGCAGGATGAGGCTTCAGATCTCTGGGTGGGAAGCTCGCCCACAGCCACTCACCGCAGGGCCCCGTGGGGGACCAGCTCCTGGGCACGCAGCTGGCCTGAGGCAGGATTTTGTGAACTAGAAAGAGGTGGCCCGAAATATTCAAAGCTCCTACAAAAATGCTGTTTAAAAGTCAAGTTGACAACTTTTTAACACAGCACCAGCAAAAAGTGTGATTTTAAAAAGTAGAAAGCCTGAAGTAATAGTATGGTTGGCTGTGCAGCGTGGGCTTGAAATGTATGCTAACAAAATTGATTAAATCATTAAACAAGGGACTGATGTGCTGCAGGGGGATGGTTAACATACCGTCCTGTAGGATTTTTCCGGATGAGGTGACCCACCTCAGAGCTGAAGTTTCCTGATGGATGTTTTGCGTTGTCATTGTGCCAGCCAGGAGGAGAGGCCACCATTCTGTCATGCCCTTTTCCAGCCATTGCTGCACGAAGCCACCGTGGTGTGTGTCTACATGTGCGTTTCCTCTCTGTGCAGAGCCCATCTGTGTGTCTGCCTGCCCCCAGCTAGCTGATCGTCTTTTATCGTGGAAAACAGGAGAAGTGCCCTTTCGCCCCTTATTTAATGCAGGAATAGGTTATGGGATTTCAGTCATCTCCTGAGAAGGAAACTGCACACCCAAAGCAGCTGCTGGGCTGATCTCCCTTCCCTGCATGTGTGGCCCCAGTTGCACGCTGGTGGGGGAAAGGGAGATGTGGTAAGACTGCTTTGCTCTGCTCTGTACTGTCCTGACCTTGATGGAGTTGGTTCCACAGCTGAGGGCGAGTGGCTGGTGATGACTCTTAGCCTGGGGAAGGCTTGGTGGTGGCTGTAGGGGGGCTGTAAATCAGCCCCTTTCCTTCCCTCTACAGGAGAGCTGTGTCAGCACCTCGACTGTATCTGGCTTTGCATTCCCTTTCAGAGTTCGTAAGACGTTAACTTTAAAAAGGGATATTCCCCCCCCCCCGCGTATTTATGTCAGTGTTTTTTGGGTTTTAAACTATTCATGCATGAAAAATGACTGCAGGAACTGAATACTTCCGTGTATGAATAATGACTACACGGGAACACAGATTACAGCAGTTTTGCAGTGAGACTGCTGCAGTTTACATGATCTCTTTGAGAACGTTATGTTTTTAAATGCTGGTGCATGTAAATGCATTGATTTCTGTTAGTCTTTTTTTTTTTTTTTTTGTCCCTGTTGGATTTGTTCAACTTAACAGCATGTCTCATATTTGCTCTTAGATATGCCCAGCAAATTAAAGAAATTAAAAAATGCATGCAAAAACATGGTGCTATGCACATGTATCAGGTTTGTTATTTATTAATGGACTCCAATTTCCATGTGATAGCCTACTTTTTTTTTTTTACTCTGGCTGAATGGATAGTTTATGCCAATTACACATAGTTTAAAGGCTTGGAAATCTGGTTTTGCTTTTGTTATGCATAAAGACGTGGGTTCTGTTTCAGGTTTTAATTAAACTCTACATGGACTTTAAAGATTGTATTGTCCTTTTCATTTAAATAGGATTTTTGTTAGATCTTTAACAAGACCTCAGTGGGGTTATAAATCTAAGCAATTGTCCTTATTAGGAGTAGATTATCCTCGAGAGATGTAAAGTCACAGAAGTAACTAAAACCATTTGTAGAGACTGAACTAAGGCTTTTTCTTCCTAAACATTAAACAGACTTGCAAATGACTTGCTTGGGTGCTCAAATTAAATTAAATGGTACTTTGTTTATTTTTCACAGTTTCAGTGTAGGCTATTTGCATTTACTTAAACCTTGAGTTTCACTGAGCAAAATTCACTCCTGGGTAGGGATCCTTACTTGCAGTATGCAGGCTGCAAATGAAATACGGTATACCCTGCAATTTCTTTTGATAGTAACCCTTGCAACACTGCCATTTACAGGGCTCACTGATTTAGTGTATTCTTAATTCATTGTATTTGCCACAGTAGTTGAGTTGTGGCTGAAGAATCGGTCCCACACCCCACATAAGTAGATCTGCAGGATACGTAGCAGCGTGCAGCTCATCCAAACATCTCATGTGTTGAACTGAAAACACAAGTTCTTAAGTGAGAGAAAACTTGCCACAAGACCAAACAGTCCTGCCTAAGTTTGGCCTTCACATGTTTGCAGCTGTTAACAGGTGAAAAGGTATTTGACTCTAATGGTTCTCTTAGTTTCAGCTGTTTGTTTCATTTGAGAGTATTCTCTCTTCTGCAGGTGCTCAAGCTTTGCTTTGTTCCTGGTTTTAATCACAGATTGCCTTCTGATGGAACATGGCCTCCCTTACACACGCAATATGAATTTCAGCGTTATGTTTCACTGCCACCGTTGTTATAGTGCTGCAGTATTTTTAAGCATCCAGTTATTTGGAACTCTATTTTGGGGTGCCAGGTTTGAGGCAGTCATTCCTAGGACTTGATTCTATCCAGAAACCAAGAGGCAAAGGCATAGGTGTTGCTCAGGGACATCCTCACAGTAAGATGTCTTGTGAAACAGGCAGTTTTTTTTTCCCTGGCTTCAGTTCCTGTCTGACTGAGCTGCTGCCCTCTGCAGAGCACGCTGCAGGAAGCTGGACTCCAGGGACACAGATGCACGTGACCCACCACGTCCGCCTCCACCGGGAAGGAGCCCACAGCCCTGCTCAGCAGATGAAGACAAACCGTTCTTGGTTGCTGCAGGTGCATCAGCTCTCAGCCACCAGGTATTTAATGTATCAGAGCTCTTCTATCCGTGGGCTTCTCTGTCCCTGTCCTGCCGGCTGGTGTCTCTGTAGAGCCCAGTACTGTCAGCCTCCAGTCTGCTTCTGCTTCCCACATGGTACTCTGCTGTGTTTCTCTTAATAGTGATCTCACCTCCACCCTTACTGTCTTCTAAGTGACACTGTAGTGATAGTTTGGGGTAGAACAAGTTAGAATAGAGGAGCTTAACTCATAAATATTAATTTATAATTATACATTTGCTGCATATTTGAGGTAAAATGGCAGGGTTTGATCCTTCATTTTCTTGTTATCACTCAAATGGCAAAGATTTTGGTATGACAAGGCATAGAGGGAGGTGTAAAATCTGGTGAGGTAACATAGTTCTTCAGTGTTACGGTTTCTCTGTGCCCTTATGGGAAACTTAGAAAAAATAGAAGGTGCTGACAGCAGTTAAGTCACCTGGTTGCTGCTCTGCTTTTGATGTAAAGCTGGGGGAGGGCAGGGGGAGGAGGCTTTTAGGTTCAGATTGCAGCTCTTCCTTTCTCCCAGTGTAGTGCACATTCATAGAGTGGCAAACCTAGGCTGAGTCCAACTACTGTCTGCGCCAGATTATGCTTGGGTGGCATGGTTTAGTGGGAGGTGTCCCTGCCAATGGCAAGGAGGGTTGGAACTAGATGATCTTAAGGTCCTTTCCAACCCTAACTATTGTATGATTCTGTGAGGATGCTAAGAGTGCTTAGCCTTTCAGATGGATTCTGGGGGAATTACGAGATTCTCCATCCTCTATTTTGTAGCAGTTAGACCTGATCTAAGTAATACTCTTTCTCAGAAAAAAGCCATGGAACATAATTTTGCTCTGGATTCTCACTGGGATGTGGGATTTTCCCTTTGTTTTCTCCAGCAGCAGGGCCAGGAGCTAACCTGTTCTTGGCTCTGCAAAGTGAGATTGACAGGGCCCACTCTGCCAAGGGATATGTCTCAACTCGTCCCTCTACCCGTGTTTCTGGGGATGCATGCTGTAGTCATGGGCAAGTGCTGGGGCTCTGCGCCTGCAATATGGAGGTGATGATGTGCATGTGAGAAATGCAGGGCTGGCCAAATGTATTTCCATTACTTGCTGATGTGCATGACCTGACAATTAAAAGATTTCCTCCTGCCTTGTACTCTGAAGGAATGTGTATTGCTTTCCAATACCAAGTAAATGGCACTGCATAAAACATGGCTACATGCTATTTGCACGCTGGCCGTGAGATGAGCCAGCAGCTTTCTCCCCTGTTTACAGCAGACTCCCTAGAGAGGGAACAGGGTGCTCAGAAGGTCAGGGGGGTACCTGCGCATCACAGGCATGAAAAGCTGCCCTCTTTCTGCCTGGAGGCACAAACCTGCTTTCACTCAGTGAAGCAGAGCGGAAAGCCTGGAGTCCTACAGTGGCAGGTATCCCAGAGTATGGCAAGATGAAGGGGCTGTGTGGGTATAAGAATTACAGTTTGTTTCTCAGTGTAAACAGGTGAGATTTGGGTGGGAAAGTAATGGAAATGCTAAGTGATTGATGGTAACAGTAAGATGACAGCAAATCTCCTTTATATTAATGTTCAGATTTTGAGACTAGTTTGGATCTTACTTTATTAAAGAAGGTAGGAAACCTAGAAGTAGCTCTTTAATCTTCAACTGGAAAATACAGTTTTGAAATCCATTATCTTTGGAATACAGTAATCAAACAGAGTAATAACTGGTGTTAAACCTACTTCGAATGTTATTTAAAGTACTCCTCAGATGGAAACAAAAGTTGGTAAGATGATGTCGGGTTCACTTGGAATATGTTTTGCTTATGCATTTGCCCACATGAGGAAGAAAGGTTGATCAGCATGTGTTTTCTGGCTGTGTGATTGTTTGGGAACTATCAAAAGCTAAAAAATCATTATGTGATTCAGAAATACTTCCGTTTGCTGTCTGTCCCAACAAAAGGCTGTTGGAACTGAATCAGTGTTATTTTATAAGCACAGTTATGCCCATGTGACCTTCACCACAGTGAGTACCCAGCAGCCTGCATCTTCAGGAATCTTCTAACATTAGAAATGGCCTGTTACTCAGTCTGCCCCCCATTACTGCTGGACTTTTCCCCTTGCACATTTTTAATCTCCCCTGGTCAATCCACACTTAATGCTGTGCATACATGTGTCCTTTTGCTCCCCACACTGTAATGCTCTCCTGTTTTTCCCGAATGTTGCCACGTTTCCTTTCTTCTTCCCATGTTTTTCATCTCTCTTTGCCCATTTGTATAGTACAACTGTTCTCTGTGGCTTTCAGCTTCTCATTTAATACTGCTGGTGAATTTATCAGTCTCTCTGCAGATAATTAAAAAGAGGCTATGTGGGACTGCATGTAAAAGAAAACACTGCATTCCCAAGATAGGTCACAGACTGGTGTGTAACAGTGCTCATTGTTTTGGAACTTCTAGATTTGTTTAGTTCTTTAACAGATGCAAGATGATCTCTGGATCTCTTGGTTGCCACTTCAGTGTGAGACTACCAGGAGCACAAATTCAAAACTTGTGGGACTTGAAAGAATCTGTGCAGCCCTAGGAAAAAAGCAGTTTGCCATGTAAGCAGAACAAAACCCCAAATGAACAAAATCCCAGCCCAGCCACAAAAACGGTCTGCCCCAAGTGTGTGAGCAGGTGAGGGAAGCCCTTTCCTCCTTCCTGCTCCCTGTACAGTCTGTTTAAACCCACCGTTGTGCTCCATGGCTGGAGAGTTGACAGACGGGTGTATGTGAGTCCCATCTCACAGTGAAAGGCAGAGCTGGCATGCCTGTGGTGTAAGGTGAGTGGAGTTCTGCTCTTTGTTGCTGTTTTGATGCTGCTCCTGTGAAAAAGCAGGAGCCACATGGTTGCTTTAATCCAGTAAAAATCTCTGTGGCCAATGCTGCCAAGAGGAGCATTTGTGTGCTATGGTGGATGGCAGAGTTGGATGAGGGAATAAATCCAACTGTAAGCAACTGTGTTGCTTCATTGGGCCAATGTGAATGGTGGTATTGACACAAAGGAGGGAGTTGTTCGGACATTAAGGGAAGATGGGCTCATGCAGACTGAGTGGTGTCACCACAGGGTGAGTGGAGAGGGAGGCTCTTGGTGCATCTGTCCTGAGTGCCTTGTCCTAGGCTGTGGGTGACACTGCTGTGCTTGTGAAGGCTGCACAGGTCAGGTAATGTTGAAGTGTTAAGAGTATCGTTGGACTGACAGACCCATCTGTTCATTTCACTTGTACTCACTGCTGGAGTTTCTCACTGGGAAAGCTCTCATTGTCATCCCAGTGTTAGGCCAGGAAAGGTAGACTCATAGTTGTGCCTCTGACTGGGTTAAAGCACATCCTTGGGTAGTGGCAGAATTTCTGGAAGCACCCTTGCAGTTTGCATCTCCTGGCACAGACTCCCTGCACACTTGGTCCTCCTTGGCTGCCTCCACAGCATTGCCAGGATGGTTGTTTAAAGTCTTTGTTACCTAGAATTCAGAGAGTGTCCAAGCAGTACAACAGTAAATAAGCCACTGGCTCCTTTGTACAGAGTCACATCCTTCATGTTGCCCCTGGTATTAGTGTTAATAATGTTGTGTGCAACTTCCCAAGCACAGACTGGCAACTGTGGAGTGTAAAGTGGGCCTCAGGGGGTAGGTAAGCAGCAGTGGGTGTTTGAGGCTTCATGAACTAACTCTGTATAAAAGATGTTCAGCCTTGGTCAACAGTAAACTGAAAAAAATAGCTCAGTCCTGATTACTTTTTCTAGAGGGGAGGATTCAGAAGGAAATTGAATTAAAAATTAACTTTGAAATGAGCTCACAGCTTTTCCTCAACCACTTAGAACTTTAAAACATCACTATGGTAAACTGCCATCTGCTGGTAAAAAAGTAATGCACATAATGAACAGGCAGACTTTCAAAGTGATAATTCTTTTGTATTTGACGTGCTACAGTCAAGTATATACATGAAGAGAAGCTGCATATATTTATTTTACTGTTTTTCATCTCTATTTGCATTTTCATATAGAATATGCTAAACAGATGCTTATAACATTACTAACTTTAACGACAAGTGCAGAAAACCAAAGACAATAAGAATAAAGAATGAGGACTAATAAAAGCAGATGAGTGATCAGGATGGTGACAGCCTCCAAATGTGCCCTATTTACATTGCTAATAATGAATCACAAGCACTTCCTTTTTTGATTCTCCCCCTGCCACCAAACCCTCCTATATGACCAGAATTGTAGCGCTGAGAAGCGTTTCCTGGCTGTTTCAACTTGATTTTTGTGTGTGTGTGTGGTTTCTTAGTCAAGCTTGTAAATAAGAAGTAGGTCTTTAATTGTTCCTGATTTAAGTAGGTCATCTTCACCAATACACAAATCTCTCATCTTCTTGTAAGCCAGGTCAGCTATTGAAAGGATAGGGAAAATACTTATTACATAATCATGACCAGGGAAAATAATTTAACAAAGGACCACTCCCAAATTATATGGTGTTACCAACCACTTGCCGTAAATTGTGAGTGCGCTACAGGGGAGAGACTATCAGATGTCATGTTTGTACAGTGCTTACCAAGTAGGTGTGCTGAGCATGACTGGGTCCCTAAGGTGCTGCTGCACTATAAATAGTGGTATTAGTGTGAATTACCTCCAGTGCAAACATCAGGCCACTCGCCTTCTTCATATGCATGCAATTTTCTTTTATGATTGTGGTTATTCCAAACAGAACCCATTGTTTTAGCAAACTGATCTTGTAATAGGAAATGTTTAAAACAGGCAAAGAAAAAATAGGTCATTTCTTCCTTTGAAATCAGAGAGAAGTGTGTATTTGTAATGTTTCCCAGGTTTATTTCCTCAGAGCAGGTTTGGCAGGTATGAGAGGAAGTTAAAGATTTATTTTTGGTGCTATGTACCAGATGTCATACCTGCTCTTCTGAGACAGTTGCTTTTATCTCCAGCAATACCTGCTCTAGTAGCAATGAAAAAAGTGACTTGAATCCCATTTAATGCATGTAGTGTGCACTGTTTGCATGCCACTAAAGGAAAAGGAAGGCTTGTTCAGGAGGCTCCAAGCAGAGTCTTTATACGTCGTCATAAAGCAAACATGTTTTCATCCCTCTCAGCAGTTTTATTTGCCTCTTTGAAGAAATAATAAATTAGTGTGTCCAAACCCAGGGTTTGCAACCCCAGCAGAGGCTGGTGGATTTATAAAGATGTCCAGTTTGAAATGCCATTGTATTTATGGGGTCTCCTTATGTGGTTCATTTGGTAGCATCCAGGCTGTTCTTTGTAAAGGACTGTTTCTGGGAAGTGTGTGGTGCTGTGTATACTCCATTCATTCACACTGGTCTTAATCAAAAGCTGCTCAGCATCTTACCTGATACCTCCTTGGTGGCAGAGGAACATTAAGAATATAAGGCCAAATCCTCAGCTCAGGAAAGCACTGCAACTTTTTTTGACTTTTAATCTGTGGAGGATCTAGGCTGTGGTATGTATTCAAAGAGGCATGTAAACCCTGCTCTGGGCCCAGTTTACTGAAATCCTCCAATAGCAGCGCCGCATGATCAAAGGGAAAGAGTCAGGGGAGCAACGGTGCCCATGGATACCTGTTAACAGGCAGGAGGTGAAGCACACAGTTGCCATCAAAGATACTACTGTCCTGCTCTGCAGCGCTTCAGTCTCCCTGCTGACAGGACTTTGCCTTCCAGCTGAAGCATGACTGATGATTGAAATAGCAGTTCCAGTTTATTCCAGGTATGCCACTGACCTCTATGACCTGTAGGAAGGATAAGGCAAAGGTAATCAAAGCAGTGCACTCCTGAAGCCTCTAAGGGCTATAAAAATGGGGGCATGGGAAACAACCTATTAGATATGTGAAGAGAAGAAATGAGGATGGGGGTTCACTGTTCCCTGCTAATAGGCTAAATCAGGAGTCAGTGAGGCTGAGATTTGACCTAGCAAGAGAAAGGAGATGAGTAAGAAGAGATCAAAAGGTAGGGCTGGTATTTCCTTAATTTTATACTAGAATCCGTCTGTTCAAAAAGTCTCCTGAACCTTAGAGAGCTGGGGCAGGCAGGGGTGAAGAGGTGGGTTGTGGTGAAGGATAAGTATTGCCATTACATAAATTGGAACAGTTCAAGCCTGTTTATATGTTTAATGCCATATCTCAGTTGGGTTTTTTTTGAGCTTACTTTGCTGTGGGATGGGGGAAATCATGCTTACACTGCAGCTGATTGTTTGGCTGTTCCCTTCCTCTGTGTTTCCAGAAAATTAAGCGCTGTGGCCTGTCATTGTTCTTTTCAAGGTTTATCAAGGCCTTGTCCTGGGTTCAGCTGTAACAGTGGTATGGAATACCCCTTTGGCTAGTTTGGGTCAGGTGTCCTGTCTCTGCTTCCTCCTGGTTTCTTGTGCCCTTCCTCACTTGCAAAGCATTGAGACTGAAAAGTCCTTGATCAAGATAATCACTACTGAGCAACAACTAAAACATCAGTGTGTTATCAGCATTGTTTTTGGGCTAAATCCAAACCACAGCACTGCATCAGCTACTAAGGAGAAAAATAACTGTTGCAGCTGAACCCAGGACAGCTTTCGATGGATTTACGATTCTTTTTGCCACACTTAATCCTGTTTCTTTTTCATACTATCTCTCCTGTGCTGAAATCGAGTGGTCAGGCTGTGTAACAATAAAGCTACCAGTGGTTTACCAAGGAGAAGGAATACCATTGGTGGCCAGCTTCTAGCAAAGTATAGTTCTCAAGGTGAATTGAGATCCTTGTCTGTTCAAGGATTGCTGCATGGCAGACTCAGAAGTAATACCTTTCAGTTAAGTGCTGTTCAGAAAGCAATGAAACATTCACTTTAAAAATCAAGAAGCATGAAATAGATACTATTTCCCTGGCACAGAGAAAGGGGGGGGGGTGCCATGCAATGGCTGCGCTGTTCTTTTCTGTGAATATAGTGACATTTGTAGACCTCTGGTATTTGTTTGAAATAAACAACGAAAAAGACTCATTCTACATGCTTGTCAAAGCTAGGCATAGCAGTCAGCTAGTACACTTATCGGTCAGGCAGTGTATATGGAGATATTCTGCTTCCAAACTGTCTGGTGATTGGACTTGGGCCCATGGAGAAGCCAGGTGATTAATCTGCAGGGGTTTATTTTTTCTGAACTGTTAATGTCTTCTGTTTCAGAGCAACAGTCCATGGCTCATTAAGCAGGGAAGATTTGAATGCAAGTGTGAAGGCAGCACACAAAGATTCTCCATACATCTCTTGTTTGAGCCTTGGAGATCAGAAAACTGGGTAGTGGAGAAAATTTGTTGTATGCTGGGGCTGAAGCAGTACTTCTGAAAAGTGATGCTAGTGTTAGGAAAACACGTACATATTTCAACGGGGATAAAATCCAAAGCCAAAAGGCTGTTGTAAGGTGGTAGTGGACACTTGGTACTAGTCCAGAAATGCACAGCTGCCAGTTCAGCTGACCTGCTGTGAGAACCATGCTCTTTTTAAGTCTGTTTCTCTGTTTCTTCGTGCTGTGTTCTTTCCACCCGTACTGTTATGTACTCTGGTGTCAAATGCTGAGAAAGCAAATGGGGCTGCTGAGTCCAACTGCCTCAACAGGACTGCAACAGGGGAAATAAATACTCACTCTGAAAGACTTTGCAATATTAGATTAATCTTAAGAGGACCATCTTGGTGTTATTAGCCACCATTTATAGTCTGTGTTGTACATGTTTGTAAAATTAATTTCTGTCATCAACTGAAATACTCAAGACCGTGTTGATTTAGGAAGAAGGTTTTTCTGACATCTGATGTTCTGTAAGTATTCGCTAATCTAGTGAATTAGTAAAACCCTAGTATCTTTCTTGAGAAATTGGGAGAGTATTTCAACATTGTTTTTACAGAGGGGGAAACTTAAGGCTGAGATGTATGGATTTAGGTCTGCATATTCTAGTGTCTGCTGATAGGCATTTGACCCTGCTTACTTTCACTCAAGTCTTTTCCTCATCTGCATTCCTGGTCACGGAGCACCTGTGTCCTATACAGCTCCTTGTACTTCTCTGCATCCTGCGAGCAAGACCATGCTGGAAGGAAGAGTAGCTTTGAAGACAGGTTATTGTGGAAAAGGGGTGAGGAAGATGAGTGGACAAGTGTCTTGCTTGAGGCTGTGAGAAGGATATGCTGAGCTCCCATGTTGGACCTGGGAACCAGGAATGCAGAGTGCCTGCATAGGAAGGAGCAGCCTAAGGCTTTCTGCTTCCACTCACACACAGTCAGATAAGACAAGCAAAGACAATAAACCAGTATTGGGAAGACAGACTGGAGTTGTAAAACCATGGGCCCAGTCTAATAATTTATTGGCTCAAAGGAGCAGGAGACTATTTTATACTGCTGTAATTATCATGGACAACAGGGTCATTGGAAACAGCAGTGACCAGCATGACAAAACAAAACAAGCCTTCCTAAAAACCCACTCAGTCCTATCTTGCAATATTTCCCTGAGATATGGACTGTCCTAAATGTAACTATTACATTATTAAATACTTACCCATCATCTGGACTTCCACAGGGCTGTAGAGATGCATGACAAAACAAAACAAGCCTTCCTAAAAGCCCACTCAGTCTTATGTTGCAATGTTTCCCTGAAGTATGGACTGTCCTAAATGTAACTATTACATTATTAAATACTTGCCCATCATCTGGACTTCCACAGGGCTGTAGAGATGCAGTGACAATAGGGAAGGAGAGAGGATGTTTATACGAAGGGTTTCAAGCAGATTTCAAGGATTTCTGGGCCTTTCTCTCTTCTGAACCTCTGCTTTTTTTTTTCTTTTTCTTTATTTTTTCTCTCCTCTTATCCTTTAAAGTTCTACTATAAACAATTAGAGGAAACTTAGCAATAGTATTGCCTGTGGAGACTAGGAAAGTAAGAATACATTCTACATCACCACTTGCCTTTGTTTGGCTTTTTTATCTTGTTTATCTTTGATCAGCTGCAGATGAAATAACCAGCTAACAGATTTCCCATGCAGAGCTGCCACTCACGCTGATGAAACTCTGCTGACATGGGAGTATGCTCCGTAGCAGTCCAGCAGTACCCATTTCTTATTTCAGTACACTGACAGGTCACTCAGGGAAACTAAGAACTCTATTCTGAATTGGAAAAGAAACTGCATTTTCAATTTTGTTTTGATTTGAAATTTTCCAGCTACCTATCAAGGCCAAATCCTTGAACTATTTACTTAGAGTAAGTGAAATACCCCTATTTGAAATAGTGGATATGCAAGATTTAGGCATTAAAGAGTTGGGGTAAAATTAAAATCCCCTTCAATAATAACTAAAGTCAGAGAAAATCTTTCAAGAAAATTAAACACTTGATCAGAAAGAGAGAAGGGTTATTGTTGAGAGCATGAAGATTAAACAGAGGAGTTGTCTCAGAGAATAACCATCAATGATAAGTAGCAGGCAGTTAATAATATCCCTTCGAGGATCTTCTTTTACTCATGTAGGTTTTTGGACAAATACAGTATTACATTTCGTGTAGCTAAAGCATGAGAGAGCTTCATGTCGTTCCAGAGTAGCAATAAAACTTCAATAGAATAAGGGCAACTGAAAAGGTGAGGAAGGGGGTGACCCAGAAGCTGAAATAGTAGGAAACCAGTGATGATTCTCTCCAAATAATTCCTTTTAAACCCCAGATTCTGAGGCATGTTCTCAGTCTACTTGATGCGCATCTTTTTTTTTTTCATATCCACAGCACTGTGTTAGCACTGAGATTTTACATGGAATTGCCCCCTCATTATGCAGCATCTGAAAATGAAAGAGAGACCGAGTAGATTAAGGGTGTGATTCTGTGTTGTAATTAAGAGCTGGTTTAAAGCTTGAACATGCAAATGGTTGAATTGGCAGAATTAAAGGGATAGTAATCTGCAGCCAGGGTGGAAACGATGGGGGCAGGAGGGTCTGGAGAACCTCTTAAACCAGCTCTGCAGCTGGAGAAACTGTAACATGAAACTGCTCCCTTGATCTCTCATTTTTCTTCTCTTATTCTCTCCTCCTATGTAATTACAATAATAAATCTTTTTGTTCCTTAACCATCTTGTGGCCATTGCAAACATTTAAGAATTAATGCAGTTCTCACACACGATGCACATGTTCTGCATGTCCCCTTATGTCCCTCTATTTATTCATTTATCATGTACACACAAAATTCCCATAAAATATTAATGTGAAATACAAATCTCTCTTTGCATCCTGGGAGCATTTGCATATAGTAATGTTAAGGAGATTATGAATTCTGCATGCACAGCCTGTGGACTGCGTACAGGGCCAAATCTCTTCTCAGCAAGTGTGCTGAAAGCAGTGACAATTTCAGAAACATTATTGTCATATTATGGGTTCTGAGTGGATAGTGACAGTTTCCTACAACTGAAGCATTGTCCTTAAAACTCAAGGGGATTTGAAGCTTAGTTTTTAATTTTTCCTCCCAAGAATTCCGCTACAAAAGGAATTTTATACTATATTTCTGCCCAGTGGTTCCTAATACATTAGTACAGCCTGGAAACAAAGGGATCTGTTGCTCTGCTTTATTTTGGGATTTTTTTTTTTTTTTTTTAACAGTGCTGTAATCTGTGGGGAATCTGAACATACCCTTTGCCTTTCCTCCTTGTTGGGAACACCAGGAGTAGCTGTACTTCTGCCAGTTGGGGCTAGGTTGCCTTGGAAAGGGCAGAACATGCTGGTGAGGTTAATTTTCTCAGGAACAGCAAAGAGTCAGAACTGTCTGAGCAGGTGCTTGGTGAGATGGAATTGCCAGGAGGATTATCCTTTACTAGGAAAGACCTCTGCACCTCCCTCCGGGCTGCAAGCATCGTCAGGGTAGTGCTGTCCTATCTTCTGCAGAGGTGAGTCCTACAGCACCTTGGAGGCCTGTTGGAGCTCTGGAGGGTGGCTCTGAGGCAGGGGCATGTCTCCTGGCCCAGGCTTTACTCCGGAGTGGGGGAAGAAGAAGAGTCTTCTCTAACCCTGATGGTCTGAAAGATTTTTACTGGGAAAGGCCCTGCAGCTGAGGTTAGACCTTTACTTCTACAGGGACAAGGAGAGGGTGAGAGGCAATTGACAAAGCAGAGGAGGTCGCTCCTGCCAGTGCTACACCCTGTGGGGAAGCCAAGGCTCACAGTGAGTCCCAGGTTGCTGCTTCTGGGTCTCGTAGTGATCACTCTGTGCTGCAGTAATATCAAAGCCCTTCTTCATGTTTCAGGAAACAGTGTATTTTCAGTTTGACTTTATTTCTACTCTGATACTCAAATTTAGATGTCTGTACTTTGTGAAAACAGTCAGCGCTTGACTGTGTACAGGAACAATGCTGTTGATCCCTCAGCTCCTAACTGTAAAGCATTCATTTAGTTTTACAGCTTTAAAAGATACTATAAATGAAGCGTGTGAGACAATCTCCACAGCTGGAGTTAAGCACTTCCATGTGCTTGCTGAATCAAGGAACCAAGTTGTTAGATCTTTCAGGACTGACTGGAGATCCATAAGAAATTGTCTTGATTTAACCAAGCCATCATATTTCTATTAATCTGCATCTACTACATCATCTTTTTTCTTTCACTTCCTTCTTATTCATGCTTAAATGAGAAACATCTGTTTCCATTTTTCACATTGTTCTGTTATGTAACGAAATCAAACATCTTTCTTTTTTTTTTCCCAGCACTGCGAAAGAATAAATTAGTGTGAAGTTTTGTGAAGTGCTTTAAAACACTAAAGCAAAACATCTGTTTCAGCTGCAGGTCATTAAGATGGAAAATCCCAGTCTGTGTGCAGGGCAAAAATGCAAAAGAAAATTAGCAGCCCAAGCACATTTCTTCACCTGTCTTTTACTGCAACAACTGAAGATAGAGAAAGGACAGTAAGTCTTGTTTTCAGGGATTGAACTGAAAGTGCTCAGTGGTGTAATCCACAGCAGCACTGAGTAGTAAGGAGTCCTGGTCTATCTAGAGATGCCTGAAGGTTACTCCAGTGTCATAGACTTCTAGCTGAGAGTCTCCTTGACCTTCACATCTCCCAGCCAGGCACAGCATTATGCAGGATTGCCTAATCCCCTGTAGATGTTTGTGTTACTGAACTTCAACTGAAAATCCCTCCTCCTACCCCCAATCATTTAAGATTTGGAAGTTGTTTCCAGGGCAGGTGGCCAGAGTAAAGCTCAACTGGCAAAGCTGCTTTACAGGTGATCCAAGATGTTCTTTACATTGGGCCAAAGTCCCAGTGTAGATGTCTCTGATCCTTTGTTGATAATGATCTCCTTTGTAAAGCACTTTGAGGTCTAGAGATGAAAAGCCAACAACTACCTGGGAGCTTGGCAATTAAATAAAATAATGAATATTAACAACAGTGAGTGCATTCCCTGGATTCTATAGGAAATGCCAGACCTTTCGGACAGGTCCTGGCAGGCAGATAATAGCTTATTCCTGCAGGAGGTGGGGTCCACCCTTGTTCCCCACTGTCTTTAATTAAAAGGTCTGGATCCTTCCTAAGTGTAAAGGAGGTGTTCAGCATCTGGCAAGAAAGGGCTCCAAAACTGCATGGGGCTTTTCTGGCGTCTTTAGAGGAAAGACTTGTTTGTTCTCCAATCTGCTAGAGCAGCAGCCAGTGCAGTGTTGAGCAATTCTGCTGTACTGTGCTCACACCCTCCCTGGAGCAAATGAATGGGATGGTCTGGGGTCTCCAGCAGCCCTATGCACTACGTATTTTGGCTGCCATTTCAATACTTGAGGTTTTGAGCCAGGAGGCTGTATGTATGTTGCTGCACTGAATCTATTCACCTGCAGCTCTCCCCACCCCCAGCTTATGAGCATGATTTCCTTTTATGCACTGCTCTGTCACAGCTTGGCAAGTTTCCCAAGACAATCCATACCAGAGAGGAGAATATGGCTGCTGAGCAGCATAGACAGGAGAAATGCCTTATGCAACAGATTCATTTAAATACTATGAAATGTTGAGACAGGCAAGACATAACTGAAAGCAAAAGGCAGCCCTTAATCTGTAGCATCAGTTCTTCTGCTTGCCCTCACCATCATCAGCATCTAATAGTCATTGACTGTCTCCATTCATGTCTCCATCTTTTCCAAGCAGCTGCCTGCGGCAGAATGTACAAACAGCTTGGCAAGCGGTTTTAGGGGGAAGGGGTTCATTTGGTTTTTTCCCTTCTAATTCTTCATGAGCCTCATGAGCATTTCCCCACTAATATGCCTGTGGCATCATTAGGTGTTTAGTGAGAGTGATGATGCCTGAATATTATTGTTTTTATAGCTCATGTTGGTTTGACAAGTCTTCAGTTTTGTGGCAGTTTCTAGTGTGCAGAGTTCTCCTTCCTGTGTCTGATTTTTAGAAATATTTATCACAAGAGGTATTGTCATAAAACCTGAAATAATTAATTGTCAACACTAATTATGTTTTAAGTGCAGTATGTGTTCAATGCCACAGTAATTTAATGACATCAATTAATTATTTTAGGGTATAACTGAAGCACAAGGAATAGTCCAGTAATGGCCATGTTTTGGATCTCTATTCAGTTCAGTTCTGCAGATGAACAATCTTGTTTGACTTCTTTTAGTAGTTTCCTGAAAGACCAGCATGGATCATGGTTGTGCATCACTGTCTTGTTATTCTTCTTCTTCACATCCAGAATCTGGATCATTATATCTATGCTCAGACAAAATATGCCAGCATTTACGTGCAGAAAACAGGGCTGCTAAAATTGTAAGTCTTGAATAGATGCATACAGTGTCTTTTTATCCCCTGCATTTTGTCTACATGTTGGCTGTGTTGCATCCATTTCTTTACTGATTAAATCAAATGGATGCAGTTTTTTGTGTACAGACAAGACTATAATTCTTACTTAGGAATATGCCATCTTCATTTACCGTGTCATTTGGATGATCAATCCTGTGCAGTGCATTTATTCAACAGCTGTATCTGTGCAAGAAAAACAGTGATACTTTTAACACACTTAACTAATGCCCATTAAGATCTCACTTTATGTTATCTTCCAAGTGATTTTACCTGGTTTAGGATGCTAGTGCATGTTGTCTGCTGCTGTGGCAAAGCCTTTACAACAGCTAGCTGCTTATGAATTTAGCTTGCTTGCCTTTACTAAGATGAGGAGAATTACTGGGTAGGAGGACAGTGAAGGTACTCTTGCTTCTTCCTTGTGTGATGCATGTTCTGCATGATAGTAATGGGAAAGCTCTTTTCTTCTGCCAGCACAGCACAGCACAGCATGGCTGCACAACCATTCTGCTTTTGGGATTCTCCATTGCTGGTTAGATGCTACAGGCCCCATATGTAGGTCTGTGCCTGTGTTCCCAGCACAGACGCAGCCAGTGGCACTGCATAGCCCCAGAAGCAGGTGATGGTAAAAAAACTGTAATTGTATACATAGCTACTGTTTCAGATGTTTATATCCTGCTTCCAACATCTCTATTTTTATGTCCTTGTTTATATTTAATAGCAGTTACAGTGGTTAACTGGCTTTTTTTTGGAAACCTTGACATTTTGCTTGCCAATACTGAAGCTATGAAGATCAGAAACAAAGATGTGCCTTTTTACTCTGTTTTTTCTGATAGCTTTTGTCATTTGGCAACTGTTGTCCTATTAGACTTTGTGGAATTTGGACAGGATTCTGATCTCCTACAAAGTGACACACACACTTATTAGAATGCAGGAGCAGGTTTGGGGACTTTTTTCTGATGCACCATGCTGAGTACATGCATGAAAAATTAGAGTCTGTCTGTTATTATGTGACCAAACAGCTGCAGCAACTTCTAGTGAGTGCTTTTAAATATTTGTGAGATAAAAATCACAATAGTATTTCCATAAAGCAGATTGCAAAGCACAGGCTGGCCTTCTGCAAGTCTCGCAGGCTCTAGAAGAGAATGATCAAATCTGGACCAAGCACTCTTACACGTACAGTTCCACTGAAGTTAAATCAGAAATAAGGAGAAACTTTGGATTCTTCTACAAGCTCTTTTATAACTCCTATTTCCACAGTCTCTTCTCAATCCCAGCCCAGTATTTAAATAAACTAATTGTAATTTCTATGTTAAATTAAACACAGGACTTGATATTTCATTCTCTGCCTCAAAGATGTATTTTTGGATTCATATAACCTTCAAGAAAAATGATCCCATGGTCAGGATGCATTACAGTTCACTGCATTTTATGTTATTTTTCCTTCTAGGTGCACAGGTAATCACATTGCATTTCCACATAAGCAGTGAGCATCTCCCCAACCCATTTAGTTTTCCTGCTCTGGTTGGGAAATGGCATTTGTTCAGTCGGCCTCCCCTCCATGAACGTAAAATATCCTTATTCTGCTCAGAGCAAATGAACTGCCAAATGTAGGTGGCCAGCTAGCTTTGTCCTTCTGTCCAGCGGAAGTGGTCCTGTGCTACCATTCAGGCTCTATTGCCTGAGCATCATATGCCCTCTGGGGCTCTTCAGGAGTGCTCCAGCTAGGATGCTGCAGGGAAACTCCCCTGAAACCTTCTCTGTTACTCCCAACCCCCACATATAGTCTGGACCATCTCCACTCGTTTCCTTGGACCACCCCTGTACCTGTCCAACAGAGCTGTATGGCTTGGCCCTTGCACCACAGCTCTGTACCTGTACATGTACCATACCTGCCCAGACCTGTTCAGCACCATCTGCCCATGCTGCCCTCCGATTTACAGTGACATACCTTCATTGCTTCTCAGCCCAGTCCCTCCACCTGGCCCTGGGATGCCATCTGCAAACAGTTTGACCTTATCACAGTCTTCCTCCACACTTGAGAGGCCACAGCTGCAAGCCAAGCCTTTCTTGCTCCTGTTATCTAGGAGGATCAGCCACCTTGCTTCCCAGAAGGAAGTGATCCCCTCCACCATATTGTCTGGAAATTAAAAGGAAAGCACTACAGAGTCTGTTCTGAAGTGAGAGCCTGAGTGGGTCTTCTCAGAATGGACTCTGAGAGCACAGAGGTGCTGGTGTTCCCAGGGAAAGGTTCAACAGTCTGCTGCAGCATGATCAGAAGGGTGGTGACCAGTGAGGTCCGGTAGGTAGGGGTGTGTAAGTTGTGGCTTACATGTGGTAAAATGTGCTGATGTCACATGAGGACTGGAAAGGCTTCACATGGTATTCTGCTGATGTTGGAGGGAAATGTGGCTCGTTTGCTTTGCCATGCAGACGTGTCCAAGACACTTGGAGGCCAAACAGTATGTAGGGGCAGCCCCTGTGCAGGTACCTTGATAAACTGTAACACATGAATGATGGAAGTGATAGTATACAATTCATACTTATGTGTGTACCTGTTGTCTTGAATCCTAATAAGCCCTGTTTCCCACAGTATGCGCTATTTTAACAGTCATTGTGAAAGACGTGCTTCTTAATGTATTATCACAAATGGGATGACACCCGCCTCTTTTAGAAAGCATAATTGATAAATGTGACAAAACATGGTTATTGCTATTCATAAGTAGAATACTTTCAAAAGTACTCTCAGTCTTACATTGATTGGGTTAAGTGACTTGCTGATTAAGGCATCTACATGAAACATTAAACCACCATTATCTGGCTCCTGTCAAGATTCAGAATCAGGATTCTCTTTTGCACAGAGTAAGTAAAAACCATTCTGGTGTTTTAAAGCAGAATATAAACATAGTAACTCAAAGCCAAAGGTATATTTGAATGACAATTCACATATAACTTCTGAAAAAGGAATTTTAGTATGCTTCCAATGGAATTAGATACATCTGATATGCTAGTAGATAGACTGGAGTGCTTCCTGAGACTGGTCAGATATTGCTTCTTTTGCTGAAATTCCCAAAATTAAACTACTCTGCCAACTGTTTCTGCTCTTACAGATACCCCATTTTTACTTTATGAATTATGTCTATGGTGTAACTATAAATACACTTCTAAAGCCTTACCTGAGTCCGTTTCCACACAGTGACCTATGAACACGTTGTTGGAAACCAGAGCCAAGGGCTGTGAAACTGGGACAGGTTTTGAAAGTGAACATTACATCTGTTCTAAGTTTCTTCATTCTTTCTTTTGTGTGAGAACCCTCTACTCAGCATGCATTCCAGGACACTGAAATAACCATCTTACAGTTATTTTAAATATGCAGATCTCTATTACTAGGAAAATCAGTGCTAGAATTTTCTTTCTTTGAGCCTGGTTGAAAGCTCATTAAAGTCTTTGCAGCTATTTCACTGAGTTTGTAATGAGACACTTTATGTTCCTCTGAGCTTCGCACTAAAAGCAGTAGTATTATAATACAAGATCTGCCTGCAAATCCCAAACCTAAGACAGTATTTCCTGAATGGGGTAATAGCAAATGAACTGCTGTTCAAAATAATTCAGCTGAGAGTTTAGGCAGGATGTGATCTGGAAATACTGGATAAACAAGAGAGTAGCAAAAGTTTTAATATAGCTTTGATCATTGCACTGAAGATACTTTTTGGCAGCTCAGTGGTAATGGATATGGCTTAGGAGATACTTCTCCCCTGTTGGCATAGAGAGAGGGACCAGCAGGAAGGTTATAAAGAGGAATGTTATTGGGTAACAAAAGTCACATTGTAGTAATCCCAGGTTGTAACTTACTCTTTTAATTGTTGTTAACTTCCCGTATAGTGATTCTGTCCAACCACAGAATCTGACAAATAACTTCTCAACATTGCATATTAACTTGAAGACTTCTTAGAGCTGTCATGGTTTTATACAGGTTTTTTTTTTTTCACCTTGTTTTCAGGATTCAA
The DNA here is from genome assembly GCA_032466535.1 of Forpus xanthops. Classification (NCBI taxonomy): domain Eukaryota; kingdom Metazoa; phylum Chordata; class Aves; order Psittaciformes; family Psittacidae; genus Forpus; species Forpus xanthops. Next base: position 2,987 of record JASSUY010032568.1, on the reverse strand, counting down.
TTACAAAGATGTCTGGTTGCATGCCCTGAAGATACATCCTTATCTATACAGCACAGTATAATCTAAAAAAAGCTTTTGTAGTTTTTTAAGATTTATCCTTGATGTGAGAAAACTCAGTTATATTCATAATTAATTGTCTTGATCAAATCCAAACTCTTTACAATTAAGAAACAAACAGAATGTAAGGCATATCAAACAGATTTTCTGCTGCTGTGATCTTACCTAAACACAAGCTCCTCAGTACTTCTACATTAATAGTAATAATGTGCTCTTTTGCTTTCTTTGCTTCTTTTTAACATATTATTATATTTTCCTGTATTACAAACAAACAGGTGCTTTACAAACAAACATTGTTAAAGACTTGCATAATTGCTTGTGTCAAGTATATGGATAAGGGGATGTATGTCCGTCTGACTTAATGAACTTGTAATTGCTGAGGTAGCAATTCCCTATTAGGCAGAATGGTAAGTGGCTGTGGAGAAGAGAAGGCAGTTAAGAATCCTGTCTGGTAGGTAGTTAGGTACTTATGCAGATACAATGGCAATGACATTGACAACTGAGAGATTCTGTTAATTTTTCAAGTGCATTTGCTTCTCAAGGCAAAGGTTTGTGGTGAAGATGTCTTCACTTGGACCTTTGTCCTGACTTTCATCCGGCCAGATGACTTTGAAACACAGAAGTGATGGGAGTTGGCTACTAAAACCTTTCCTTCTTGTTGGGATGTTGAAATGGTGTTGAGGAAAGTGATTTTCCCTGTGTTATGCTACCTATGGCTCTCCCTGGGACATGGAGAAGTCACAAATTTGAAGATGGAGTATGCCCAAAAGGATTATTGTCACTAATTCCTCACATTACCATTGCTCAGGTCTCTAATATGTGCTGTATGCATGGGTGTGAGCTTAATGCTAGTCACAGAGGTGGGTGTAGGACAAGCTGGGTGTGACACAACTAGGAGACCAGAACATGGCACTCTACAAGTCTAGTGCCATTTCCTGCTCATCAGTAACGCTTTGCCAGAGCAGGACAGGCATGTGGTCGATAGTCATAGCTAGGCTTTTCCATGCCCTGCCCTCTACAGGGATGCACTAAGGTTACCAGGGTAACACCTGAAACAGGGAACTTGAAATTACTATCTCAGTCTTCCGTCATTTTGGCACTATAATGGGAGCTGAATCATCAGTCTGGGTTAAGCAGAGCTATGGTAATTTATGTCTGTTGTATCTCGGTCCTTTCCATTATCTGCTGAAGGCCAGGCTATTGCTACAGATTTCTTCCTCTTCCACTAAATTACAATTCATCAACAGATTAAGGAAGAAATTTGTTATGGTTTTGTTGCTCATAGCATATTTTTGTATATTAATACTTCCTGTGCACGATGCAAATGGCAACCCTCCAAGGGAATACATTGTTCTTAAGAAGGTCAGTGCTATAATATATGGTGGTGTTTTCCTATACTAATCTGCTTACTTCTTATCTTTGAATTCTGTGAGACTTGAGCTCAGTAACACAGACATGAGATGAGATGTCAGATCCTCCTGAGGGGAACAAAGATGTAGGCTTAACTATCATCTTTTTATTGTGGGATGAATTAGACAAATGCAAGATAAAGTACAGTAAGCATAAAGAGCAAAGTTAATTACTACTAACAATCCAGTGTTTGTTAATTGATAACATTTATTATGGTGGTTACCTGAAGAGCAGCTAAGAATGGAGACTCATGTGCCAGGCAGATACTGCTGCCCCAACAGCTGCTCCTCTCTGCCCCATGGCAGATGACAATAACACTCCTTAGTGGTGAGACCGCAAACAGGGGCCAACTGTGGGAAGCTGGGTACAAAGCTGCTTCCTCCTGACAAAAGCTGTGTTGTAATTGCTGATGCAGGCCTGGTCAAGGGGAGCAGGACTAAGGAACAAACATTGGTGTTTTCATCCTGGTGGCTGTGGACAGAATAGCAATGGGAAAACAATTGTTTTCATCATGTAATGTGGGAAATTCTTCCAGCTGGGAGATTTAAAGCACTTGTAACAGTGCAACAGTTCTAAAGGCATATCACAGGGGCAAGTGGTAATATTTAGCCAGGGAGGCCTTCTGAATATCCTTCTGTTGCAAAACATTTTATCTTGGGACTCAACCTTACCTTGGGTTCACTGTTAAAACAGCCATAGGTTTTAATGGATATTGGGTTTAATTTTATCTATATTCTTACTGTAATCTTACTGGTTTACTGGCAATTCTAAGAGTTTCATTGATACTGACAAAGATGACTGGAATATCTTGATTTATGGCAGAGACAAAATTCATATTATACATAAAATACACTTTTGTTCTGCCTGAAAAATAGACAACACTAGAGAATCCTCTTTAATTATAACTGACAACTGTATTTCGAAAGAGCCTATGAAACAAGCAAGCCAAAAAACATGAATCAACAGTTCAAACAACAAAGAGTTAAGAAAAGTAATTTTTCTTTTTTTAGATTTTTAGTGTTGAAATAAATCAAGCTGCTTCAATTAATTCCATTATTATTATAAAATTTAAATGGAAATAACGTTAGTTACTGTTTGTTAAAACAGTGCACTGAGTTCCTAAATATGTTGATACTGGTGAAATGAGTACTATAGCTTTGTAAGAAAGGCCAAGAAACCAAAATATCTCTGTAGGGTGGAAATAAAAACTCTGGCAAGTTGAGCAACAACACACAGATACCTTTCACATCATATTTATGGACCCTTTTTTTTGTAGTTATGAGAGTCTAAGGGCAAAGACAAAATGAACTTTATAGGTAAAGGCAAGATGTTTTATTCAAATAACCATTTTAACTGGAAAAGGAAAGCATTATGTCTTGGGTACTCAAAAACTCCTCTACTTTCTCAATTTCTAATAGTGATTTAAGAAAAAAAATGCTTCTTTTTCTTATAAACGCCATTTTTATCTGAAGTTCAGACATCAAGGAGCATTTCAATTTTGAAAATGCTATGGAAGACTG
>JASSUY010032567.1:42411-70383 GCA_032466535.1 Forpus xanthops | reverse complement strand
AAAAAAATGACCCTGGATCTGAGGGCAAAGTAATGGATAGCGCAGCTACTCCAGCTCCAAGTACAGCAGCTACACCAACCCCAGGGACAAGTACAGCAGCTACTCAAGCTTTGACTGTAGCGGACGACGCAGACATTCCAGCTCCAAGTACAGCAGCTACACCAACCCCAGGGACAAGTACAGCAGCTACTCAAACTTCGACCATAAAGGACAGCTCAGATACTCCAGCTCCAAGTACAGCAGCTACACTACCACCGCTAACAAGTATAGCCACTACTCAAACCCCAGTGACAAGTACAGCAGCTACTCAAACAACAGTGATAATCACTTCAGCTAAACCAGAGGACCAACTCATACCAATACCGGTTGCTCCTGTACACAAGAGGAAAAGCAAAAAAACAAGATGAAGAAACAACGTACTCACCACCTGCGACAGTATCTGACCAGGAGTCATCAGGACATGATGAAGAAGAGGAGGTGACTCCCCAATCTCAGACCTCAACTGAGCTATGGAATATGCGAAAAGACTTTACCCGTCAGCCGGGGGAGCACATCATCACCTGGTTGCTCCGATGCTGGGACAATGGGGCTGATGGTCATGAATTAGAAGGTAGTGAAGCCAAACAGCTGGGATCACTTGCTAGGGAAGGGGGAATTGACAAAGAAATTGCAAGAGAGAAACGGCCCCTCAACCTTTGGAGGCGACTCTTGGCAGCAATGAAAGATAGATTTCCATGCAAGGACGACGTTATGAGTCACTCAGCCAAATGGACTACTCTAGAAAAGGGTATTCAGTGTCTGAGGGAATCAGCCATTGTAGAGATGATCTACAATATCAAGCTGAATACTGGGGATATACCCATAGATCCAGACGAAGTCGAATGCACACGACCCATGTGGCAGAAATTTACATGGAATGCACCCCATCAGAACTGTTTGAGACCCTCAAACCATGACACATACACACAAACAAAAAGCAAACAAAAACATGCAAGGAAAAGCCTACAAAGTAGGCTCACTGCTCCAGCAGCAACATGAATGGTACTGGGGAGTTAACAGGGTGACAGTAGGAGGCAGTCCCCATGCCAACTCCAGCAGGAACATTGGTCTAGAAGGCAGAAAAAGGACCTCAGGATGCTTCAGGCCAATGAGTCCCCTCCAAACAATGAGCACAACCTGTTGGGCAATGAAGGTCAGCAAGCATTGCCTAGTGAGGTATCAGGCACTGGAAACTCAAAGCTGTTCCATTGCCAGCAGAACTGCTACAGGGCTGCGCAGCAAACGAGCGTTTTACCTCACTACTGCAGGCTCCTCAAGTCACAAGGGGGTGGCATGAATCACATGGCAGAGGAGGCTCAACCCTGGATAAATGCATTAAGGAGGGGCAGGGCTGCTTCCTCGACCAACATCACTGCTCTCACAGCCACCAGCAAATGGACATTGCAGGACACCTCACTGGTCATGTACAAGGAGGACTGTGGGGAGGGCTCATCGTGCCTGCACATCACACCACAGCTGGCGAGGAGCAACATTCTTTCTCTCCAAGGGCAGTGAGTGAGTAGGCAAGTCCTCCTGGCTATTTACGGGTCTGATTATTTGAGCTCTGCAAGGCATTGCCTTTCCTCAGCTGTGGTGGGACACCAAAATGGCAGTGGAGAAACTGAGAGGGCTGGAACTGGTGTATTTTTAAAGGCTCATTTTGATACTGGCCACATTAGACTGAGAGAGCCTTTGCTAGATTTTCCTGTTGTCTGTTATGATTGATTCTTGTATTTTCTGGGCTCTTAACTTCTTCTTTGTCCAAATTACAGAGCTGCACAGGTATTGGCTGTAGCACATTCCCCCACCCCTGAAGAGGTCTCCTGCCACAATTCCTGCAGCAGCATCATTTCCAAAGCTAGCCAAGAGATGCAGATGCACATAAACGCTGCAGCACTGTCCTATGGTTTGCTTGCTCAGGCCTAAGCATTTTCCCCTGCTGCCCTCCACATGCAGCCTTCCCCACATGGCGCGCAATGCTTTTCTCTCCTCCACAAGTGTTCAGGCTCATGTGCCGCTCCATTCCCTTCCTACTAAGTATCCTTCAGCCAACTCTGCTCTGCAGTCATTTTCACAGTCACTGTTGGTAAAGCCCTGAACTATCTGAATTAACCACTGATTCAGTCAAGAATCTAGCTTCTTAGAAGTTTAATCTGCTTTCCTAGGAACTGTGCCTCTTAATACTTCCAAAATGAACCTCAGCAGCTGCAGTATCACAGCATGTGAAAGCTTTCCACTTGTCCAGCTGAGTGTTTACATTCCAGTTCTGCTTCTAGGCATTTTGCTGAATGCATTGGCACTGTGGGTGTTCTGCTGCAAATGAACAGAACCAAGAGTACACATGGTCAACATGCCTATGGCTGACTGCTTGCTGCTTCTTGCCTTTTAAAACTTGATCCCAGCTCCATCAGCTGCAGGCAGGTAGGTGGCACCTGGCTCTCGAAGGTGGCTATTTCATAAACCACTTAAAGAGCATCAGTATCATCACTGTCATAGCAGGTAAAGGGTACCTTGCAATCAAGTACCCTTTGAAAGCCAAAGTCCTGAGGTCACCATTGAAGGCAGGTTTTGACACCAAAATTCTTTGGACAGCCATCATCTCTGCGATGCACCACTGATCACTTTGTGTTATTGATCCATACAAGTCACTGCAGAACACATGAGAAAGAAGAATAAAGACTGTCGTGAGGAAAAGGTACTCAGTAAAGTCATCTACGCTGTGTCAGCAAATACAGCTGTGTTTATCGTATGCTTTTCACCTCTTTACCTCAGCCACCTCCTTTGCTTTATAACGGACTCCATCAGCTCCAACTGTTCTGCAATACAGAGGGTTAGCAATTCAGACTTTAATTTGATGGACTGCTCCCCAATAAGGCTAAACACGCTTTTAAGATTTCCTCCACAGTATGGGATTTGTGTGCCAAAAGCACAGTGATGTGAGAAATTACCTGTTGCCACTGTGCTTTCTGCACACCTCGAGTCTCACCAGCATGGGTGTGAGCACTTCAGAGGTAAAAGCTCTGCTCAAATCAAACAGCTATTTTAGGTAGGCAGGGAAAAAATACTTCACCTCCAGCTGCTGCTAATTAAATGGGTGGAGGAGATACAAAGCCACCTACAAACATTTCCAAGAAGATTCTGCTGAGCCACCTCACTTCGAGCAACACCCCTTCCTCCATCAGCCATAAATACAATACATACGATGAATGCTTGGCCAAAGATGGCCAAACTTCCTCCCTACAGAAACCTCACACCAAAGCTTCCCTACAGCCCTGAGTTCTCAGGGGATGTTGAAATTTGGAGAGGGAAGGAGCCTCAGAGGGGCCATGGAGGAGGCAGCTGGGTTGTGAAAATGTTATAGTGCTGAGCAGGGAGCGAAGGGATGGTCCTTACTGCATAGCCAGACTCCACAGCAGCTCTGAGCAGGACCACCACCACTCCTAACAACTCCTAGTAAGGGCAAAGATGCAGGAGAATATTTTTCACTGTCACAAAAGAGGGCAGATAAACCATCCCTTTGACACAGGACCAAAACCTCCACTCTTCATTTGAGCAGGGTCTATCCAAGCACAAGGTAGTCAGGGATTCCGACATGCTGGGGGCTGAAAAAAGTGGCACAAGGACCAGGAAACCCCATCTGGTTTCCTAGCAGGAAAATTGGGTTGTGCAGTTCTGTTTACAGTTTGGTTTTGGTTTTTTTTTTTTTTTTGGGGGGGGCTGGAGATTTTTGGCTGATTTAGTAGGTGTTAGTAGGTATGTCTAAATTTACAACCCATCAGGCTAAGCAATCCCACACCATACAGAGAAGAGCTAAGGGATGAATTAAGCAGTAAGGAGGCAGCAGCAATCTACAGTGGAAACATTTTTGGTGGGCTCAGCAGCCTCCAGGAGACAAAGGGGATCTGAGCACATGCCAACAAATACCAACCCTTCCCAGCACTGCCTGAAAGGGAGACAGCCCCCATCCCATACACAGACAGACCCTAACTAGCCAAGTGGAACAAGTGTTGGCTGGCTTACTTTGATCTTGCTGCAAAAACCTAGCTATTTGATCACACAGATTCAGAGAACCAGTGAGGCTAGAAAATACCTTAAGATCATAATTCATTCCCTCAGTACTACCAGGTCCACCACTAAACCATATCACTAAGCACATCATACATGTGGTTTGAACACTTCCATGGACAGTGATTCCACCACTTCCCTGAGCAGGCTGTTCCAATCCACCAAGACCTCAAATATGTGTAACTTCACCTCCTTACAATAGGACACATATTCTGTCTTTCAGACTTCCCAGATTCCCAAGGAGCCAAGTCTGGACAACACCAACCTCACACTTTCCAAGTGATGAGGGTTCAGGTGTAAGAAGGGCAGGTATCTCCTATCATACATGACCATATCCTGCACTCGACAGGCCACACTGCCCTCCCGGCACCTGCAGGACACAGCTAGCACAAACACCTTGCATTGGCATCTCCTAGGTGACATTCATACTTATTCTATGAACTGACAGCAGTTTGACACCCTTCACAAGCACTGAATGGACTTGGTACACAAACAGGTCACTTGAAAGCACAAGTACAGCTGCTGCAGTGCACTAGAGGTGGCTGCACAGGCAGGACACACACACACAGTGCAGGACTTGCACCCAAACCTCCTCTGCCTTTGATGTTGTTGCTCACACTGGCTTTCTTGCATGGGGCTTTCCATTTGCTGTTGCTGTCACACTTTAAATGAACCCTGCTGCCAAGTACTGAACCAGGGCAGCTGACTGCAAAATGAGAGTTGAGCTGACGCCAGCAGTGGGTGGAAAGTGTGAAACCTCACACCAGAAAACTGGGACATACATCAAAGGCAGAAAAAAGGGCACTCCTGGCGAAGTGCAAACCAGGGTGGCTCACTAGCACTAGGTTCAGAAAGAAGCACTCCTGCAGGCCTCAGTTTCTGAAGGCTCAGAAACACCACCAAGTGAATCTAGAGGGATAAGCACTGCATGCATCAGCCCAGGACAGCATCTGACATCATGCACTCCTCATCCTCCAGGTTGTTAAAAGGCTGCAGCATCTGCAAGCCTGTCCATCAGAAAGCCCAGCAGCTCTCTGCCGGCAGCATCACTAGCTTCAAAACTCCTGTTTCGCTTCTGCCTGCTGACATTCTTCTATCAAGACAAACACTGCATACTTCTGCCCACTGCCAGGCAGGCCCCAGCCACCCAGGGGGTCTGAGCAAGCTCTGGGCCCAGAAGGAGCACACCTGCCTATGCCATCACCAGGGGCTTTACTCTCTGCTGCTGTGCTTATACATTTTCACCTCTAGTGACGTGGTTGTACTAATTAATGTGGCAATTTTAGAGAAGGGATGGGTTTTGACATCTGTTTTGGTTATGTAAAAAAGCAGAACTTTGAAAACTCTCAAAGGTGAAATAAAATGTGGAATATATCTGACTTTAATAACATACCTGTAATTTTTCCTCTTCTAAGAGCTAGCTGGATGCAAATTGTGGATTTTGTCCCTTTGGAAGGTGAAGGGGATGTTTTCAGTAGGCAGAGAGCAGCAAGAGGGGACCAGTGGTGGTCTGCAGCAGGCGCAGTCCTGGAAGAAGAAGCAGGGGAGTTAAAATACCACAGCCCTGCTCCAGGTATGCATGATGAGAGAAAGGCATGGGAAGGTGTGCATCAGACCGCTCTATTCTCACCTGCCACAAAAGAGCTATTTTAGGCACATCAGGGAGGTCTCAGGAGAGGCAGATGCTTGAACAACATCCCCACAAGGTAAAGCAACCTAGGAAATGGAGGCCCTGCCAAAAAGTTTGCGTAGAGGCAATGCACCCACTTGCATCCAGGTGCCCCATCTTCTGCTGGGGTGGCCAGGGCAGAGCCATCCCAGCAAGCCTTTCCATGCATACCCATTGCCTTCCCCCAGCAGAAGGGAAGTGGATCCCACCACTCCTGCCCAAGGCAGGGACTCTAACCAGGCAGCACCCCAGTGGCTTTCAGAAAGTAAAGTTAGCAAATGAAGAGAGAAAAGGCCTCCCATGGAGATGAGAGAATGTCATGCCCCAAGCATGTCACTCTGCTTCAAAAAGGACTTTCCCAGACTTTGCGCTTAAAGGCACACCCCAGGTTCAGACTCTGTTGCTGCTGACAATTTATCTACATGATCATTGTGAGGCAGATTTGAGGTGATGATACTGAAACCTGTTATAAAACCTAGCACATTTCTGCTTGTTTACTAATTGATACTGGCTCTATTTTTTTGCCAGTAAACCCCATGCTGATTTATTTCCACTGCTGTGTTTCAACACTTTCCTCTTCCTCAATAAATGCAAACACCCTTGGTACTGGTTTCAGCTGGGATAGAGTTTATTTTCTTCCTAGTAGCCGGCGCACCGCTAAGTTTTGACTTTTCTCTGGCAATAATGCCGGAAAGACACAAATGTTTAGCTGTTGCTCAGTATTGCAAACTCTAAGCCAAGGACTTTTCAGTCTCATGCTCTGCCAGTGAGGAGGGGCAGAGACAGGATACCTGACCCAAACCAGCCACAAGGATATCCCATACCACAGAACATCATGCCCAGTATAGAAATGGGGTGGGGGGGAGCTGGTCAGAAGCCACTGATCGCTGCTCAGGAACAGGTTGGGTCACAGTGTCAGTAATAGTTGTGAGCCTTTGGTCTCCCCTACCAGTACAGAGCTCTAGTTTGTAGGCAGCCAGAGGAAAAGGGCAAGTGCACAGCCTTTCCACCCCTGCCACGCCACGAGGAAGAGAGTCCTGCATGGAAATCAGACTCCCACAGTACAGTTCACCTCTCCACCAGGTTCTTGCCAGTTGTAGTCACACTGAATAGGAAGCAGAAACCCAGCATAGCCCATTTGCTGCCCCCCAGTCCCTGCTGCAGCCACAGTGTCACCTATCTACAGCATCTGAGCCCTGGGATGGCTGGACCTGCAGGGCCCTGTCACTATTCCACAAATCTGGAAGACCATCCTTGCTATGGCAGGTTGTATGCCCACCAGATACTTTCCCAGGTTACTGCAGCCTGTAGTTTAGGAACCTCCTAAACCAGATATTGCTCCTTCATGTAATATGGCGTACCTGGGGCTTTTCTGCTTTCCATGAGCACACAGAACCATTTTTTATACCCATAAAATTACTTTAAATAATTCAATACCTAACCACACTGTCAACATCCAGCTGTACACAGCATAGTCTGCACACCCCTGTACTGGCCAGAGCTTGTACAGCACAGCACCAGGCGGAGCAAACACAGTCAGCACCCTCCTGGTAAATCTTGAGCTGGATACTGCTCTGAATGGAAAACCTCTGCACCCACCCAGAGCTGCCAAAGCTGAAGATAGCTCTGGACCTTCAAAAGGCCTGAGCTCTGCTCTGCTTCGGGACTGCACTGAAAGCATCAAACCACTAGAGGGGAAACCGGAGCTCAGCTCATCCCGAAGCCAAACAAGGGGGATTTGTAGGAGGAAGGAAACACAAACTGGGGTTAAATGAAAGGGAAGGAGAGAGGAAAGAAACATAGTTGTGAAGCAAACTATCAACGAGTGTCAGTTTTGATATGTTTGAAATGTGTTCAGGTCCTCTGAAATGCCATTACCCCTCACGCTCTCACTCTGTTCACTTCCATGGAGTTGGGATGGGAAGCAGGGACTGATTTAAAGAAGAAATACCATTTTTCAATGGAATACACATTCAGCTCCAGAAAGCTGATAAGAACAATTCTCACAGGCAGGGAGATGCTGCAAGGGCTGGAACAGCTCTGCTCTGGAGCCAGGCTGGTTCAGCCTGGAGAAGAGAAGGCTGCTGAAGGGCAAATTAGAGGCAGACCTTCGAGCTTCAGTGCCTAAAGGGGCTACAAGAAACCTGGAGAGAGGCTTTTTGACAAGGGCCTGTAGTGACAGGACAAGGGGGAATGGCTTTAACCTGACAGAGGGGAGATTCAGATGAGAAGTTAGAAAGGAGATCTGTATTATAAGGGTGATGAGGTGCTGGCACAGGATGCCCAGAGAAACAATGACTGCCCAATGTCTGGTAGTGTTCAAGGCCAGGTTGGATGGAGTTTGGAGCAACCTGCTCTAGTGGAAGGTGTCCCTGCGTGTGGCAGGGAGTTGGAACTGGATGAGATTTAAGGTCCCTTCCAGGACAAACCATTTCATGTTATGACATTTTTCCACCCCTGGTGATAGGCAGGAAGGCGCTCAGTCCCCAGCTCCCCATCCCTCCCTGGGGTCGGGCACTCACTGCAGGGGCAGCTTCCCCCTTGCAGCACTCCAGCTCACAGGGCAATTCTCCTTTTGGAGACAGCCTCCTGGAAGCATGCAGCCATTTGATCCTGTTCCAGGGCAGCACCTCTTCATGCACTGTCATTGCAACTGGCCACACACTTCCCCTTTGTTGAGGAAAGAGAGGGAAATCAATGTGTTTGACTTCTGGAAAAGCTCGGGTCTGTGCTGAGAAACATCCTGCACACAGAAAAAAACACTCAAGTGGGCTGTGTAGGCTACTAGAGTCACCAGGAACTCTGGAGTTACTGGAGTCGGTGAGGGTACCATTTTACCCGGGCTGCTCTCCTCCACCAAAACCACTGCAGCAAGCTGGGGTAATGTGTGTATCCATACACTGCCAGCACCACTGCAGCCCCTGCTGCTGCCCCTTTCGCTGCACGCTCACTCCAGCTCTAAAACTGGCTCCCGTCCACATTTGCTTAGGAGCTTTTGTGCCTCTCAACACTCCCTCGTGTGGTCTGGGGCTGACGGTGCAGCGAAGATGCTGCGCAAATGCTGGAAATACCATACGAAAGGACAGCACCTACAAGTAGTGCTCTGACCACTGTTAATTTACCCGCAATGCACAAATGAGCACACTGGAACAACCTCCCATCGTTTAATTTCAGAGCAGAATCTCACAGTGTTTATCATAAGTGATTTTCTTTAGCAGTAAAAATATGGCATTTCTTTTGCAGTTAAGCAGGTATCTTGCTTGTGCAGGTTTACTAGATTATTTTCCATGTTAGATAAAATAACCAACTAGAACAGTCAACAACAAGTAGTAAGCTCCAGGTTTGTCACCTACATCAACTGCACCTGGATAATATCTCTACCCTTTTCTTTATACAACACTTGTGACTTTGGCAGCACTAGAATGCATTTTAAAACATTTAGACATTGTTGCTACCATGACCTACCTTCTTTTGCTAGACAAAGCTCCAGGGTAATGGATATTTTGCAATATCAGAACTAGCAGTGAAATTCAGAATACTCCTTAGCCAGGACATGAAATATTTAACATAAAATAAGATACAACCTCCCTTACCTCAATTTCCAGAGGATAATCCAGAAAGGACTGCTTCAGGGAAGCTTATTCCTGCTTACAGATAACTGATAGCAAAAACATATCTAAAGAAAATCACATTATCTCTAAAACCTTTTACTCCATTTTTCTCTTCCAACCACCTTTTCTTGCTGCTTTCTGGTGTTAGGTTTCTTCTTATAGAGTGCAATGATTTATGGGAGAGCTCCTGATTTACAACCAGCTGTAGCCACTGCTGAGATCAGGGAACAAACCTGGGCTCAATTAGGCAGGGAGTAAAGAAACTTGGTGGTGATACTACCTGGTGAAAGGACTCCTGTCAACCTGAAGCACTCATACTAAGGTAAGAGTTTTTGCCACTCTGGGACTGCATTGATTTGTACTCAGTTTGGCTCTTCTCTGCCCCCTTCAATGCTAGCACACATGTTCCTGTCACATTATCTCTAATTCACCTCAAACTTTTTCATGTGAAAGCACAGGTTTGCAATAAAGAGGCGGGAAGAGACCAACTAATGAAAGCTCAAGTATTCCCATGTCCTAGCTTGCAGAATTTTGTTTAACTCACTTTTAATAACACCTCAGAGCAAGGTGTTATTAAGGTGACAAGGCTCATTTATCTTCAGCATTAGAAGGGTTTATTTTAATCTCCAGGCAGAGCATCTCCAACTGCAAACTAAATCATACTGATATAAGGAAAGCAAGTGCAGGGAAAATATAGGGTTAAAATAGTTTTAACTTAACTTAGGTCTAAGATAGAGAACAGGGTTTATTTTGTAAGTTTTTGGTGTGATAACAGAGTTTAGTAGTCTTACTAACAAGAGAGAATTATTTCTTTCCATCCTTCTAATGAGTGAATCCTTTCTTACCATCCTTCTAATTTATCAATTAGACTGGAGGCAGTGACTCATAAACATCTACTAGCTTAGAATACTGCTTGTCTGCCCATCCTGTCCTGCTTGCGATACCTTTTGTACCAAGGTCACGCTGTTCTAAATCTTTGCCAGCTCTCAAAAACTTGCAGATACGGCTGGTTTCAGCTAACTGTGATTACTGGGGCATCCAACTGTGCCAAAGGTGAAAAGCACACCATGAGGAAGACTGCTTACTCCATCTTGAAGACCCGTGCCCACATGAGGAAGACTACATACTTCATCTTGAAGACCCCTGCCCATGACTATCAGAGGGCAGTGCACAAGTGTCAAAAAGGAGGAGACTTATGATAATGAGTACCCAAACTAATTGTAATATCCCCACCGCTCTTTTGGGAACCTAATGAATATGCATATTTGTGTGTAATAAATATCTGCTTGCTTAACCCCTCAGTGTGCAAGTTAGGAGGAACGATCCCCCTTGCACTCAGCACCATAATAAACATACCTGCTTTATAACTCTACTTGAGTTGGTGAGCCTGATTCCATGCTTCAATTGAGTGATAAAATGGTTTGGGTTGGAAGGGACCTGCAAAAGCAATTCAGTCCAAATCCATTATCTCTTTTCCCATCTGCAGTGGATATAGCAAATTATTTACTCCCTTCCCCTTCATAGCTACTATTTATGTATTTTAAAACCTATTCGTGTCCTCCACACTTCAACATTTGTGCTGTAAATATACCCAGCTACTTCAGTGCTTCAAATGTAACTCATTGTATTTGCTCCTGCTTTCTAGGCTCTCTTTTGGATTGAGCTGGTTTGGTGTTTTTTCCTTCTTTCTTTCATTCTTAAAAGAGGCACCTAAAGCTGAATATAGTTCTTCTAAAGCCTTAAACAACTGCACATCTCTTAATCATGTTGATTTTTTCTATATATTCCATTTCATTTCCAGTCATGCTCCATTTGCAATCTACTCTAAGCCCCCAATCCCCTTCACATCTGCAGCACATCAAGCTCACCCATATCTCACATCTGTTCACAACTATTCCTATGTATGTACAAAACTTTGCATATGTCTTTATGCCTTGCTGAATTCTTCCTCTTCTAAACCATTTATCCAACTTTTCAACAACATCTTAAATACTAGATGTCACTTCCACCTTTTTGTAGACTTTCATTCCTGCAGCAACTGTCATGCTGTAAATAGACTTAAGTCTTAGTTTAGGAGACTGCAAACAGAAAAATGCTTTTCATAACACTTAATACAGGGAAATGTACTTCTAAAAGAGTATGTGCACCCAGTCATAAACTACAGCCATTTTCCTTATACCATTATGATTTACTCTAGTCCCTATTAGTAGACAGCCTACACAAAAATCTGGAATACTACTGCTTTCTCATGCAAGAACTCTGTTTTATGCACCAATTTCTTGACTGTCAATTGTCAGAGATCTATGAAAAGCAGCACGAAGGTAAAGCCCCTTCCCACTGGCTGCAAAAGCTAGGTGCTTATAGCCACCACTGCATGAGAACACAGAGACACAACGCTGCACCTCTACAAGCCACAGGGGATGCAAACACAAGCAGTACTGCTGCCATGCTTCAGAATACCAAAGTTGAGAGACCACAGGGGCTGATTTTAAATTAACCTCAGTTTAAGACCTTTTTGTTAAACAATGAGGAACAATATGCATGAAAGAGACCCAGCATTATGTCAGAGCCAGGCACCCTGGGACCCATCAGGTGGCTCCGGGATAACCCTGTCAGGGATAAATTGGTGACTGAACTTTATCTTCATGTTTAACTAGAGACTGATTAACCCGCTCCCACCATGGCCCAGAGCAGAGCTCTGGAGCTCCCTCACATTGGGTTTCTTCAGCAGCCCTGCAGGCTGCACCTTCATTCAATAGGAACAGTGGGTCTGACCTTGGGAAGACCCCCACCATAGAGTGGCAAAGGCCTGGGTTGTGACCAGACCCTGGCAAGCTCCAACTACCCCACTAGCTGAAAGCATGTCTAGGGAAGCTTTGCTTTTTCAAGCTGGGAGATGATCCTCAGGGTGGAGGGTGAAGACTTGCCATTAGAGGAATGCTGCAGATTTCAGTTGCAACTGGAGAAATATCTGCACATCTGGCCTATTACCATTGTTTATCTGGGTGTTCCAGAACAATTCCAATTGGAGGTTTAGGCTCAGTGAAATGATTTGTAAAGGAATATTTTACTTTGGCTTAAAAACTATTAAGCCTTGCATCACATTTACAGACCTTTTTTGTAAAGGCCAGAATAGGTCACACTTGGTGCAAGCATATAAAGTAATCCGTGGGACTAGCAAGGAGTCCAGCAGCACAAGTTTTCAAAGCAATGATACCATTCAATTCCTATATGATAGGCTACTGTCACAAGTTCCTCAGCCACATCAGTACAATCCCTGTACAACTATCCTGGTCTTAGCAATCACACTTCCTACTCAACACAGGAAGAAATAGGGTTTATTCAGAGGTGGTACCCACAGAAATTCAAAAGTTATCATCTCAGGAGGGTGTTTCAGTAACCTGGTAAGGTTAATTTGAGAGGTTTTAATCTGTTTGAGGTTCTTCACTTTCCTGCAAGTTGCTTTCTTGGTCCCTTTCATGTTCTGAGGCTTTTTTATAGAGGCTATTTATAGGAATGCACTTGTACTGAAGGGACCTTTTCAGCATTTCAGATCAAATTCTAGCACTTGGTTTGAAGTGGGAAGCTAGAAGTTTATCACTATAAGTGTCATGATTATACTCAAATGAAGTAATTTTTTATTTCCAATGCCATTCATTCACTCTAACTTGTGTGTAAAGACATTTGGTTATGGCCAGCAGCCAGAATAAAGACAACCATATCGACTCACCTAGACTAACGTTACACATCAGCAGGAATCGAATATCTAGTCTATTCTGCTCTTGTGAAACCTCGCTTGGAGTATTGTGTGCAGTGCTGGTGTCCTCAACATAAAAAGGACATGGAACTGTTTGAACAAGTCCAGAGGAGGGCCATAAGGATGATCAGGGGACTGGAGTACCTCCCATTTGAAGATAGGATGAGAAAATTGGGGCTGTTCAGCCTGGAGAAGAGAAGGCTGCATGGAGACCTCATAGCAGCCTTCCAGTATCTGAAGGGGACCTATAGGGATGCTGGGGAGAGACTCTTCATTACAGACTGTGGTGATAGGACAAGGGGTAATGGGTTCAAACTTAAACAGGGGAAGTTTAGATTGGATCTGATGAAGAAATTCTTTACTGTATGGGTGGTGAGGCACTGGAATGGGTTGCCCAGGGAAGTTGTGAATGCCCCATTGCTGGCGCTGCTCAAGGCCGGGTTGGAGAGCTTTGCATGGCATGGTTTAGTGGGAGGTGTCCCTGCCTATGGCAGGGGGGTTGGAACGAGATGATCTTAAGGTCCTTTCCAGCCCTAACTACTCTATGATTCTATGTTCATCTCAGATATCATAATCTCTCTGCACACACAGGAGGGTGAATTCCCACTCTCTGTGAAACAAGCCAGAATGCCTTTCCCTTTTGGGAGCCAGCTGAGCTGGCAACACATTGCAGCATCCCCACTTCCCACAGCATCCCAGGCTTTGACACCAGGCTCAATTATAGAATACCACGTTGGAAAGGACCTCAAGGATCATCTGGTCTAAACTTGCTTGGCAAAAGCTAGGCTAGATGGCCTAGCACCCTTCCCAGCTGACAGGGCACACTTATGGCTCATATTCAACTTGCCAGATCCAGCAGTTACATTTTAAATGCTAAATGTATACTCATAGAAAGGGCAGATAACCTACATGCATATAAAAAACAAAGTTATAGCTGACTGAACTTACAGCTCCATTACTGTTCTCTTCAGGCACCAGGTTCAAAGATGACCAATTCTCTTCAAGGCAGAGGGACCCATTCTACACTGGGATAAAGAAGGAGATTTACTCAGTTGCTCTTTCCAAGATAGACAAAGGCATGTTTTCACAAAGAGACACTTTTTTCAGCAGCATAAACCAGAGCTCTCTCTCTCTCAGAGACCGTCTATCTTACTGAAATAAAAGGACAGATAAGGAGAGATAACAACAAAATAAAGCTTATAAATTAAGTGCTCATGCAACCCATGTGTATAGTGTAATGACCGTAATAAGTCATTATTATATTGATGAGCACACAAATATACACACATTTTTATATATATATGCACACATATATGAGAAGAATGAGCACCACTCAAGGATAAGTTCCACCTTGACGCCTCTTGCCCGACTCGCAAACTACCCCAAGGTGGCACTGTTTGGTAGCGTTTCCTCTACAAGCACTGGCAATCAGTCAAATCTATGACTCGGAAGTAAATGCAGCAGTGGGTGCAAACATTTTCTGAAGTTTCCTTTTTTGTTGTTTTTCCTTTTTTATTCCTGTCTGAGTGGCTGTTCCTGGGCACTTCTGCTTCTCAGCAGCACTTGGTGCATCTCCATGTGAAGTCATTCAGTGATTCCAACTGGGACCTTGGTGCCCTGGGATCTGTTAGGATGCAGGCAGCAGCAAGGTTGACAGCAATTCTCATACCTCAGATTTAAGTGCCAAGAGGAGAGGATACAGGCTGGAGAGTCTGCACTGACATGTGCACTCTGCCAGTACAGTTGGGCTGTGATGGAGCAATCTGTGCTATAGCCTGCAGAAACCTCAACAGAAACCAAGCTAAGGAGACACAAGAGCCATGAGCATGCTGTCTGCCACTGTCCAGGTGAGACAATACCAATGTGAGAAACAGTGTCCAGATGATTCTCAATAGTCTTGTCCCTGGGACAGCAGCATTCATTTGGTGATACTGCAAGGGGACAGAGTTGGCCCCACTTCTCTGCAAGCCTTTGAGATAGATCTTATCTAGTATGGATACACACCAGTCTGAAAACAATAAAAAAAGTAGTAGCAATTTGGCAAAACATAACTTAGAATGGGAAAGACCCATGAGTGCAAGTATGACATACATTAATGGAAAAGGGCACATCTCAGATCTGGAAAGTGTTATTTCTAGGCCAGTCTGTGATACTCGTTCAACTTTGACCCATCACAGTTACAGGCTTGAGTGTGTAGGGCTTCCTTTCCAGAAACATCAGTTTCTACACTGAGGAGAGATAGATGAGGAAAAATAAAAAGAAATTGATAGAAAACGCAACAAGTCAGCTCTTTATCAGTCCAAGCCATTCAACAGAGTTGAGTCTATCAAAAAGCTGTGGCATTGAGAGTGCCTAAACCCTGCAGACAGGGCAGCTCTTATCTCTTTGTACAGGGCCATCTGTGTGAAGGTATAAGAATGACTGTGCAAGGCACAAGTGTGCAGTGCAGAAGCTACTGCTTTCCTCTGCACAAAGCTGTAGTGATGGTTTTCGATGTCTATCAGTCCAGATGGAAGATGGTGAAGGTCCAGTCAACAGTGCTCGCTTCATACTCAGCATATCATAAAATTGCATAGAAAGTAATTTTCACTATGTGTTTTATCACCAAGTGCAATGCAAAGGCTGAGAAGAAAGTGTTTTTCAGTGGAAAAAAAATAAATCTAGATAAACCATTTATCAGATTATTATGTTATATGGTGTAGGTAGGTGAGCATAATGTGACTTCCTCTGGCAGGATCACTGCCTGGGCCAGAATAAAGAACAGTGTGCATTAACCACATACTGCTCAGGTCGCAAGTTTGTATCCACACTGCTGCTAACCATTAGTTCCTTTTACTGGAAGATAGTGAGATTAGCTGATGGTTTTGTTCAAAACCTTAGTTTTGTGCACACCTACCATCTCCTTTGGTAGTGCCACTGCTCAGTGAGCATGGACTCTTCATTAAACAAAAGCTTTTCTCTGTTCTAGGAAATCAACACAGCAGTCTTGCATTTTTCCTTTTCATCTGGTTCCTCAAAAGATACAATCTGTAGACATCCCATAGAAACACCTATAAGAATCACATGCATCTTGGTGGATGGCAATGGCTGTGGGCTAAGTAACCACAATGCCTGGCACAGGTGGGGTGTGATGGTCAATCCTGTGGAGAGGGCTGCAAAGTACATTCGTGCAGGAAGCTCTCTGTCTATTCTTACACAGTCTCACTAGAGCTGAGCTCATTTGATTGGCTGCTCCTTCCTACAAACACCTAAGAAAAGTTATAGTCCTTTCGCATGTCCATGACCAGAATTACATTTGGCCAGATGCAAGCTGCTCTGTCCCTGCCTTGGAGGAGAAATGGACCAGCCATGAAACACAGGTCCTCACTGGCGCCTGGCTGACACTGGCCATATCTAAGTAGTATTTTTGGCCTTGGAAGACCCAACTGAACTATGGTGAATTAGATCATTTCAGCTCAGCTGCAGACTTTGGGTATCTGAAGCTATGAAGGAGATGCCACCCTGCATGCTTCTTGTCCTGCTGGTGAATTTCTGAATCAGATATAGCTGAAGATAACTCTGTACTTTAAAATACATTACTCCCACAGTTCTGCCCACTCAACCATACCAGTGTGAGACTGGCTGCTCACCAGTTCCTTTTCTCTCAACATTCAACCCTGAAAAGCCTCTGTAAGGTTTCTCAAATACAGTTAGAAACAAATCTACATTCATAGCTGGTCAGCTCCAAGAGAAAATGCACTTTTTTTCCTCTGTCCTGAGCTGCCTTTAGCTGCGTTTGCTTCATCTTGGAGGTGCTGAATGTGGCTGTTCTCCATAAAACACAGTAGTTGCCAAGTTCCTTGATTTCCAGTTTTGCAGCATCCTGAACTTGCTGCAAACATGTGGCTACATAAGAAAAACAAAACCCCCTCACCATACAAAGTTTCCAACTGCACAGTAGGTCACAGTAAGCCAGGCTCTGGCTGCTTACGACCATAAGGAAAACAGTACTGAGCAACCCATACAGCAGGCTTGTGAAGCATAAGGCCTCCAGAAAACACTGCTTGTATTCCAACCCAACTACAAGCAACAATTTTCAAGTCACCAATGAAAATTTAATTCATTCTTTAATTTACCTGTTCTTTAGACAGAAAGAGCATCAAGCATTCAGTTAGGTGATGGCATCACAAGCTCTTCAAGTAGTTCTCCTTTCCAGAAGCGTGCTGCTGCTTAGCTGGACTTAGATGAAGGAGAAATCAGTGTCCTTCTTTTAAGAAGCCCCCTTTGGAGCTATGAGCTGTTATAGCCTGCTCGGAACAAGACAACTTGTTAGCTTAACTCACTTTGGCATTCCAGTTTTTGAAACCTTTAAACACACACAGAAATATCAGAAACCATTCACAGCACAACACAGAAGATAACCTGGGATTAGGCCTGGGCTGATAAGCCTTCTATTTCCCCACTGCATCAAGCACTTTTAGCAATAACAAAGACATTCAGTTTTTCACTCACCTCCTAGCTCTCTACTGGGCGATGACTTTTTCCTGACTCTTTTTTGCTCTGGCTCATTAAGTCCTGTTACCAGAGGTAAAATTTTATAGCTGTCTGCAAGAACAAGTCAGACATGGCTTCAGAATGGCATAGAAACACACTGGAACCCACCTCTGAAATTTGATTATTTTTCATTTGAGTGTCTTAATTCTATATCGAAGATGCAACTTATTCCATTCTGGCCATTAAGTATTCCATTCTGGCAAACACATATTCTAGATATTTGTGAAAGCTGAACTGCGAAGTTGCTTTGATATATTTTCCACTAAAAAGAGAACAGCAAAATTCATGATTCTGTAATGCAAATGAATGTGGTTTTGCACTGTATGAACGTTTCCTCTGAAGGAGATTTTGATTCCTTGACAACAAAAAGTGCTGCCTGTTGCCTGACCTAGCATGAGCAGCAATTATTGCACCTAGAAGATGAAGATGGAGAAAGCTCAGCAAGCTCTAAAACACACCCCAACCCCCACACCCAAACAAGAAAACAAACAGCGCATTTTAGTGGTAATTAAGTAAGAAAATAATTAAGCTAAACCAAACAAAGCCCTCCTGCCTATTGAAAACCTCAGAGCCACACAAGTGCCTGGGTCTCTGGAATTCAGTGCTTAGAGAGCAGCAGTGCTGGGTGATAGACACTACGAGCACAAACAACTTCACTTCAGATAAAAGTTGTCCTAACTTAAAACAGAAAATCCAGCCTGCAAAAGGCTTATATGGTCACCAACAAATGGCACGCTCACCTACAAGTGGAGTACTCACCCATGTCACAAGCAAGTTGCCAACTTGGCAAACACAATGTGATGCTAAGTGGGAAGTTCACAGATCTACAAGTAATGAAGGTGCTGCTGAGAGTAAAGGCAGCAGTAAGTACTAAAGCTCATTGTAAACTAAGTTTGAAATACGCCTGAGGTAAGAGGTTTAAAGAAGCAACCCCTCTTCAGCTGCAAAAGGACACAAAATCATTCATTCAGGTCAAATGTAATTGCAACATATTTCTTTTCTTCTAATACTTAGTTGCACTCTTAGATTTCTTTTTGTGACCCCAGATTCGTTCCAGTCCATTACTGAGACTTGTAACAAGCCCACAGCTCTGAGAAGACAGAAGTTGAAAAGCTCTTGAAACCTCCCAGTACCATAACACATTTCCCAGATGATATGAATCAGGCTGCCTTCATTTCTTCTCCTACATGATTTGCTTCCAAAGATTACCCAAATGTTTTCAGGGTTCTGCTCTTTTACTTCTTTAAATCTCAGAGACAGGAAATATAACGTGTTAAGAGACTGGTGTATATTTTTTTCTCCAAGCCCTGGAATACGAATGCTGGTGCTACTTTTTCTACAGGGAGTGTGACTTGCCCCTTCCCATGGCAGGGGGCTGGAACCAGAGGATCTTAAGTTCCTTTCAACCCAAACCAGTCTATGATTCTACTGATTTCCCCAGAAAGACCAAATTACCTCCAAAGCCAGGTGGTAACTTTTAAAATGTCACTTAGAGCTTCCCCCACCCCGTAGTTACAGCCACAGCAAAGTGTTCCAGTGAGTAAGGTGAAAGAGGAGTCCGAAAGTCAGAAGAGCGGGTCTCAGCGCTAAACAAGCAAGTTTCACACTTCAACACAAAAGGTTCCAGAGAGACTATTTGCACTCATCCGTACGAAGTGCCCATATGACATAGACAGATGAGCTACCTGGCGTTTGATTCTCCTACCAGTTGTGTTGCTTGGAGATGAAATTATTAAGTATGAGAATGTCACATAGTCATCCAACAGCAATTAATTTTTTTCCCAGTAAAAGATATCACTTTACGTAACCACAAACATCATTTAATGCCAGTCCTAGCCAAGCCACAGCTGGCCAGGACCTGAGGAGACCAGCCGCTTTGGGTGACTTGCAGTGTCCCACCCTTGGTTGCTCTCCCCTGAAGACAGCAGTGGGTGAATGCCCTCATATTCCTGCTGTTTACTCTTTGCAAGCACCATTACCTTTCCAAAACGTGTACATTGCATGACACCTCCCAGGGCAAGACCTTCAGACTCCAATCAGGAAAGTGCTGTTAATGGAAAAGCCCTGAAAATGCATCCTGGCTACTGCATGACACACATGCAAGGCACTAGTTTAGTGCTCTGTATACCTCACTCCTCTCACCAATAAACATTTGTTTGCTGACTTGCAGTTATGAATCAAACACCTCAACTGGCTAAAACTGTCACATGTCCTTTAAATAGTTTAACAGCTGCATGCATATAAGTAGCTGTATCTTTCAAAAGCATCTGAGTGCTGAACTACTGATCTCCAGTATGCAAACTGAGCAGAAACTGGGCAGGGGGAAACCCTATTTCTGTGACAGCCTCTCCTACAACTTGCCACATCCTCATATCTGCTCCAGCACAAGGAATAACTGGACATTTGGAGGTAGCCACCACAACACCATAGAAACTCTCAGCTCCTTCACACCAGGAAATGTCCAGACAAAGCCAGCTGGCTTCAGAGACAAATCACTCCCTGCCCTATATTGGCTACCGACTGGAAACAGCTGAGGATTCAGGTCTTTGCACTCTTTTACCTTCAGTTGTCTATATAAAGAAACACAAAATGTGTTTTGAAATAGGAAGGAAAAAAAAAAAAACAACAAAAAGATAAGGAGGAAGTGGTAATGCCATTTACTAAGAGCACTGGTAGGGTATGGTCTATAAGCAAATCCTCTCATGCTCTATAGAACAACTTGGACTGAAGCAATGCGCTGATCTGCTTGCTGGGTTCAGGTAAAGTAATTCCTATTTTAACTAATAACTTTTTTTCACCAGTAATTTAATAGCAGCATCAATTGTAAAGCAGTATTTTTAAGCTAGTTTATAAAAGATCAACCATGTACTGTTGCTCAGCACAGAGCAGGAAAAGAAAAGAGGTCTGCTCTAGCAATAAGCATAGATATATTCTGTTGTAAGCAAAATACTTAGAATAAAGTTAGAAGAAATTATCCAACCGCAGATGAAATATATAGCAGATGTGGGCAGGACTTACTGCTCTGCATTGCACTAAGCCATTTTACGCTTCTTCTGTGTGTTCACAAGTGAATAATTTATCTCTAATGTGAATAATCTTCTAGCAAATTAATATCAACAAAGTCTGCTTTGCAGCAGTAACATAATTTGTTTTGTGTTAAGAGGGTGATTATGGTAAACGCTGTAAAATTCCTTGCTGAAGCAGTGATTTGAATATTCCTCGTTCCTCTTTTACAGTATAGCTAGATTAAAAATCATTAGTTTTCTGCATTCTGTCATCTGATTATTATTTCCTTACTATTAAAGCTACAACTACACTTACAGTAAGTTACAGATGTTATGCAGAGAGTGTTCCTGCTAATGAAGTATTCATGGATAAGAATATCCTTAATCTGTCATCCCCAGTCTGTGCTAACATGCAGACTCATGCGAATCCCAGATAATGCCAGATGAACTCAGATCTGAGCTACAAAGAGGAAACGATTTACAGCATTCTGTGCTGCAAAAAAACCCTAGCAAAGCAAATTCTGTAAAACCTTGCTGTTCCATTTCCTATGTCAGTACACATTTGCTGATAGCTTAACCACTAACTCCTGCTATTGGTAAACCCAGTTAGCTTTTGACTAGTCCTTAGGAAGTGGAAAATCCTCACTCAATAGGAAAAATCAAGAACAAATGGACCAGTGATGACACAGGGTCTGGACCAGAGAAGAAAAACTCTTTGAATTAATCACAGGCTCTTGCATTTGGCTTCTAGTTGTCTGAAACAATCCTAAAGCTGCAGGCAATTCCTTCAAGAAACTCCTGCAAGATGGAGGAATTTTCTTCAGAAGACTAGAAAAGAGCAAGCCTGGTGTCTGTCTCTGAAGAAAGTGGAAAAGGAGGAGGTCACTAAGCCTGGCTTAAGCATTTAGGTAGCTATTAGAATCATCCACTGAAGAATCTACTTGCAAGCACCCAGAAGACAATGCAGCGGTAAGTAACAATCTGCACAGATTCATCTAAGAATGACTAAAATAGAAGTAATTTGACTTTCTTCTGTGAAAAGTAGACAGCAGTCAGGGACAGGGTGGAGGAGGGGGAAGCAGGTTTCAGACACTATCTCTAAAGAAATTCTCATAAGCCAACAAAGGAAACATGATACATATGAAACCTTTATATGATTAATGACTACCCACAGAGATATAATCGGTGTCTACCATACAGGAAAGACGTGTTTGGTACAATTCAGCGTCTTTCAGGTTGGATACCATCAGTAATAGTAATTTGGACAATGGAGTAGAGATGATGCTTAGGAAATGACTGCAAGGTTATTTGCATCTTCCAATATGCAAACATTCCAATGCAAGGAATATGCATCTTCCAATAATTTTGAGCAAACCTAGTACTGAGTTTGCGATCACTTCCCTTGGATAGCTCAAGATGAGAAATCTGAAGAGGGTAAAATGATCAAAAATGTCAAGTTTTTGAGAATGAGTCACTCCATTAGAGTACTGGAAATTACCAGTTTAGAGGCTGCCTAACGTTTTCTTAAAATTAACAATTTTCAGGGGTAATACCATGCATTATTTGGTACTAATGAATTCTAAAGAAAAAGCATTCAGTGAAGACAGAAACCTGATAAAAGCAGAATCTGAACTTGGACTTTTGTGAGACATTACAAGCAATTTTTTGATACATTTAAAATACAAAGTGCTGGATTAACAGGCATCACACCACTAAAATGCTTCATGTCATCTGATTTTTTTCCCCAGCTTAAAGGATGCTCTTGGTCACAGAAGACACATGCTCACACAACAGCACAGCACTCCTATTTCCTCTATTTCCTATTGCATGTCCTGCCCTGCCCTCAGGTGACAGCAGTATCTGTCTACAATAACCCATTGAACACACGGCCCCAGTGCGTCTCCACATTTAGTGGAATTATCTCACCTTTCATGTACCACAATCACATGGTTTTCTAAGCAGCTGCCACACACTGCTGGCTCAAAGGGATTGACTCAATCTCAGAATGAGTAATAAACCAAAGTTTTCTTTTTGTTCTCCTTTGTGACAGATAAATCCACTGATAACAATCAGATTTCCTTTTGCTACTTCCTGAGTTCACAAAGCTGCACCAGTGCAACTCATGTGGCTCGGGCCAGCTGTCTGGAAGCTGCAGTTGGAGCTTCCCTGACCAACAGCAGGTCATTTTTGCTCCTATGGTGCAGACACTGGGGGAAACACTGCCAAGGACATGTCTCAGTGAATTTGTGCCTCCCTCTAGTAGCCTGCATCTAGCCTGTTTGTGGTCCTCATTAGTTTTCTTGCAACCATTTGCTCACCTACTCAACAGCCTCTGTTCTGACCTCCGGTTTTCCTAGTGCATGCAAGTGACGCTAGTAAGCTTCACTGAAATTCAAGTGCCTTCAACCTTCAGCCTTACCCTTATCTGAAAAAGCAGATGCTTCAAAGAAGATGATCTGACAGGAGGTGTCAAACCATTATTGAGCAGGTTTTGTTAAAAATCTCTAAGAAGTTTTGATTCAACAGTTATAAAATTGCTTTAATCACATTTGATTAATTCTTTACTGACAGTGGTGAGGCCCTAGCACACGTTTCCTAGAGAAGTTGTCTGCCCATCCCTGGTAGCATTCAAGGCCAGGCTGGATGGGGCTTGGAGAAACCTGCTCTAGTGGAAGGTGTCCCTGGCCATGACAGGGGCAGGAACTGGATGAGCTTTAAGGCCCTTCCAACCCAAACCAGTCTGTGATTCTACACCATACTTTCTTTCAACAGATAAATTAGATTAATCCTTTTCTAGATCCACTAATAACATATGCACTTCATAACAATTACTAGGTTGGGCCTTCAAGCTTTATATGCCTCTTCCGTAGTCTGAGCTAGAAATAAACAGTTTTCACTAATATGAACATGTTAAGCTCTGAGTTCCTTCTGAGTTCAGATAGTTACTTTCATTATCACTCACAGTTCCTCTAAGTCATCCCATCTCTGACCTCCAGCACAATATCAGCATCCCTCTGAAAAGCAGAGGTATAAGATTTGGCAAAACGCAAGTCCATTTTCTCAGTTAATATTTAGCAGATCTACTTGTTCTCCATTTTTCTCTCTTTTTTATTTTGTATTTTGTTTTAACCATGTAAATAGATTATTTTTTTTGTTTCTTCAGCAAAGTTCAGCTCCATTTGGTAGTGCTTATGAGTGACCTGTCACTTTTTGTCCTCCAAAGCAGAGATTCCACTCTTGATCAAATACTTCTTAAAACCTCTTAACTTACTCCTGAAATTTCTTTTGGATTATTTGGTTGGCTGAGCTGGACTGGGAATTTTATCTACCAATATCTTCTCTTTCATTAAGATTTTTTGTGATTTTGATTTAAGGATGTTATCAAAAAGCACTTTTAAGGCATAGTTTATTAGGGCACACATTTATTTTTAAGACCTGTGGTAACACTCCCCACAAATCATACTTTTTAAAGAACAGTATTATAAAGATCATAGAATAGTTAAGGTTGAAAAGGACTGTAAGATTATCTAGTTGAAACCACTATTTGATAACGTTTGCCAGATTATTTAAGATAACCAGTTAAAGTACTTGCAAACCCAAAACTTATCTAACGGTGGAAGTTAAGCACAAGCTAAAAGACATGTTTACTCGGTTTGTATCTACATAAAATATCTGTCTTCTTAAGCTTACCTTCTAAAAAAACTGCATCAAATAGAAGCACTATATGAAATTATAACACCCATAAAAATGCAGGTGTAGCAAAAAGACATTAGCAAGAGCTACTGATGCATAGGGAATCATGGATATAAGAATAAAATCCTAGCTATTAGTTTTACCCACCTTAATATGGAACAACAATTTCATGAGGAAGAGGAACAGAAGTGTTATGGAAGTTTCAACAGATGTACAAGTTACTAGAGATGGCAAGTACACTTTAGAGTTTTGGAAACGTATGTTTGAATAAGTCAGTCACTTCAACATCTGAACGGGATTATTTTAAAGGGTGTGATAGTGGATGCTGACTACCTGTTGTAGAGAATCAGGCTCCTTTATAAGAGATCAAGCCACACAAATCAGACATAGAAAGCTCTGTGCTTGAAATACGGATTTGCTTTCAGTAATTACCAAAGACTGATCAAGCATCTAGCTCAAAACCAAAAAAGCCCAGAGCTGTGTTTGAAATATATCAAGGCTTTTACTGGGAGCCTTACATATTTCCAACCTGTTTTCTCTGTCATTTTAGGGGAGAAATGACCAACAGCAGCGAGGAATGCAGCTTTGCAGATATCGACAGATTAGCAAAGACCCTGCTGCTGGGGATCTCCATCCCCACCTTCATTCTCGGGCTGGTTCTCAATGCCATGGCCCTCTCTGTTTTCTGCTGCTTTTGGAAGAAGCAAACCAAAACTTCAGTGTACATGATCAATCTCGCACTGGCGGATGTCTTGCTGCTTCTCTCTCTCCCACTCAAGCTGTACTACTCTATCGAGAAAGCACCCAGACTCCTGTGCTCATTCATAGAGTCTCTCTACTTTGTCAACATGTATGGCAGCATCTTCATCATTGTCTGCATTACCATTGATAGATATATCTGTATAAGGCACCCATTTGAAGGTCGAGCTAACCAATCCCCCAAATGGGCTATCTTGATTTGCTGCTTCATCTGGGCAGTAGCCTGGCTTTGCAGCAGCCCAATGTATGTGTTTCACAAGGAAGATAATTTTAAGTGCTTTCACAACATGTCAGAACAGGCGTGGAGCACCCCCCTCATTGTTTCTGTAGAAATCTTTGGATTTCTGATCCCACTTGCAGTGATTGTTTTCTGCTCTGCCCAAAACATCTGGATTCTTCTGAATCACAAAAGTCAAGTTAAAAAGAAGGTAGAAGGCAATGGCTCCTTACGAGTCATTATCATCAACCTCGTGGTGTTTTTGGTGTGCTTCACACCTGTCCACCTTGCAATCTGCCTACAGTACCTGGTAAGACAGCGCGTGATAGTGGACTGCAGTATGAAACAAGCCATCAGCTTCTTCATTCAGGTGTCAATGATAATAGCCAACCTCAACTGCTGCCTGGATGCCATCTTTTATTACCTTGCTGCAAAAGAATTCCGTGAGAAGACACACCTGAAAAAGGTGGTTGAACTGTGTCCTGTTTTTAAGCCTTGTGACACATGATGGGACTGCCAGCATTAGGAGAGCATCTCTTCCTTGTCTCTGACTCGCCTCACAGAATGCCAATAGCAATAGTAGTAGGGTGGCCTTGGCCATGGCAGGGAGGGTGCAGGAGAAAGACAGTGATTTTCTGATGAACATGAACCTGTTCCATATTTTTCTTCTCTTTAAACTTGAAAAGGGGAAAATGTTGGAAAAGAGAAATAGCATTAGCAAAGTGACAGTGACACCAAAAGAAGCATTAGCCTTGAGATTATCTACAAAATGTGAAAGGCTTCACAGAAGAAAAATACCCAGATCACTGCAGTTCCTCTGAAAATCAGCCTTTGTCATTGCTGCATTAGTTTTCTTTTTACCAATGTGATCAGAAAGTTGTTGCTAAGGGCCAGATAGAGAAATAACTATTCAAATCCTATTCGTAACTTAGAAGGTGTCTGAGAGTTGAATAGCAGTACCCACCAGACAAAAAGTCTGACTCTGCTCTTCCCTTCTGTATGTCTTCCAGAAGGTCACTGTTGGAGCTCATTTGCTTTGAGCAGCTTGGCCAGCCTGAGATAACAGTGAATCCTCCCTCCTGTAAGCAGTATACACCGGTAGGGGCTGCTACACAGGGCAGCAGCCTCTGCTTTTTCATGAAGGACAGGCTGCTCAATATAAAACCCCAACAGAATGCCTTGGCACCAGCAATTACGTGAGCAACAGACATTTCTGAATATCTGCTGAAGAGTCAGCATGGTTTTCTGCTGCAATTTTAAATCTTTTTTTGCATACAAAAACCAAAAGAACCCCTTCAAATACAGCATTTAGTGAGTGTATGTGAACTGTATTTCTGCATCATTGTATTTCTAGCAAAGATACAACATGACGCATGTATGAAAACATTCTGCCTGTCTTTTCATTCTTTCTTGGAGGAGGGGAATTAGGGAAGCAAGCCCGGCATCACAGAAAAACAGGGAGCTCCTGTCTAATACACTCTTTACTCCCAGCTGGAATTCTGAACTAGCTCTATCCACCTCATTCCCTAGAGAAGTACATCTAGCCTGCACTGTACACCTCATGAAACATCTCTGGACATGTCTCAACCCTTCTCAGTCAGCACTTCTGGTATGTCAACACCATTTGCGAGTTTGGCTTCCAGTCTAAACTCAAGGTTTCCTTGTTCCAAGTAAGCCTACAATTTCTCTTACCATTATGTTGCATGGTTCATGCTCTCAGCCAGAAACACTTCCCATCAAGAAATCCATTTCTGTACCTTTTAAAAATGGCTGTAAAAATGGTCTAAGACTGCTTGTAATCAAGTCTTTATTCTGGGGCATGTGTTCCCTTCATTCAATATATGAAAAGGAAGTACCTTCTGTGGAGCAAATTAAAAAGAAAGGGGTCAGCTTTGAGAGTATAATTCATACTCTTACATTTGAGAGTACAAATTGATTTCCATAGAAATGACTGATTGTACAAGTGGGCGGCTGCACATATCTAATACTGGACCTAAATGTGTAAGTGATTTATAACTTTTCAGTATTAAAGCTATGACGGCAGCTGAGGCATGCAAGATGCTCAGAAGCAAAGCATGAGTTTTATCCTAATCTTTTCCACTATGTGCAGAGGAGCAAGAGAAAGAGTTTTACAAAACTGCAGGTTTTCAAAACATTATTTGCTAGTGCTTCAATCATTCAGAAACTTGGAGCCTTTTCAATGAGTTAACCTTTGTTCTTTGCACCTTTCACATTACTTTGCATATGGAACATCTGTGTGTAAAAGAACATGTCCTACTAAATAAGCTGCATGTGTATGAACTGTATAATTTGGAAATACATTTTAATTCCCCAGACAGCAGTATATAAATCTTATCTACCAATTTCATCACAAACTTGTACCATTTTCTCCTTAAAACAGCTCCAAGACTTAGTTGGAGACTTTTCTTCCCAGGAACTGCATCAGGTTTGTGATTCTGGCAAGCAAGAATAACTGATTAAACAATAATAAACAGGAAAAGTAACAACAGGAAAAATGGTCATACCCACAAGTCTGGAAAACATCATAGAATCATAGAATAGTTAGGGTTGGAAAGGACCTTAAGATCATCTAGTTCCAACCCCCCTGCAAGGGGCAGGGACAC
>JASSUY010032567.1:25211-42311 GCA_032466535.1 Forpus xanthops | reverse complement strand
CCTGGGCAACCCATTCCAGTGCCCCACCACCCTTACAGTAAAGAATTTCTTCCTCAGATCCAATCTAAACTTCCCCTGGTTAAGTTTACCCCTTGTCCTCTCAGTACAGTCCCTCAAGAAGAGTCCCTCCCCAGCATCCCTATAGGCCCTCTTCAGATACCGGAAGGCTGCTATGAGGTCTCCATACAGCCTTCCCTTCTCCAGGCTGAACAGCCCCAACGCTATCATCCTATCTTCATAGGAGAGGTGCTCCAGTCCCGTAAGTGCATGTATGCAATAGTGAGAGCGAAAAAGTGTGTATGGACTCTCCTATGCATGGGTGGGGGAGAAGTTTGGTCTGCCAGGGCTGGGGAGACAGCATACTCTTGTCAGTGCTTGGCCAGTAGTAGAGGTCCAGCACACTCATGTAGGAAGAGACTTCACTTACATACAGAAATCAAAGTGGTTTTCTCAATAAAGGAAGCAGAAGTCAGTTTATGAAAATCACCTGCAAGAACAGGGAGTCATGGGGCCCACTATTAACAACTGCTTTACAGACTTAGTCTGCTCATGTCATACACAGCAGCAAACTCATAGCACAGAATCCAGAAGCCAAACTGGACTATTTTCCTCCCAATTATTGCCACTAGTGCCACTTCTTTGTTGGCCAAAAGTGATTTTATATATAACTCAATTTGTCTAAACTTTGCCTGTTACATATGTAAATGAGAACTGTCTAAGCACTCTTGAAATCTGGGGGAAAGAGGGCGAGGAGAGGAGGAGAAGACATCCATGTTCGTTTTACAGGGCTATTACAACAGTCAAATCTTTTAGCACCAAAAGAGTTCTTTTGAGCAAGAAGGTGTCACTTTCAACTAACTGCTTTTCAAGATGAACTCACATTTAAATAATACACTTGAATTCTTTCTTTGGCCTGCAGCTAAGATTATAGGTATATATAAATCAGAATTTTACATGCAGCCTCCTCTGTGAAATTTACTCTTAGCTCTAGGGAATATCCAGTTGATGTTATTTGTATACCAGGACACAAAAATCAATGAAAACCCTTGTGCAGCTTGAGAAGGTGCACAATTCTGTCAATGAATAAAGCTGAAGAGCATTTGACATTTTAAAAACAACAACAAAAGCCTTCCTGCGTCAATACACAAGTTCACTGTTTCTATTTTCAGACTGCACAACAGAAAAGGTTTATTCCCTCTTGATGTTGCTATTAATACAGAGAAAAATGGTAAGAACCTGAACGTGAGCCCCTCACATACCTAGGTCCCCTCCCAGGAGCTCAGTCGCTCTGTAAAGTCAAAGCAGCATTGTCCTAGTGAGGAAAAAACAAAAACAGGCTAAGAAGACAAAAAACCACCAAGTACTACCCAAAACCACCCAAAATAATGCCTTTCAAAGTTACATTTTCAGTTCTGCTCTCTTCTGCAAAGTGAACAAAACCAGATGCAAGTATACACAGTCCTTAAAGAGCAGCTGTATTTAACTTTACATTTGCTGGACAAGGCTGTTTCGGGACACATAGGTTTTATCCAGTGAAACATCTCCAGCTGGGCCAAACCCTGCAGGTCTTTCCCATACAGAGGAGAGCTGGCTCCTCTCAAGGGCATTCTTATCTATAGAAGACTAGTTCACCGACATCGTCCAAGTAGCATCTGTGCAACAAGCAATATAATCACCAAGCTGTATTTTGTACACTTGGCAATTGAAAGACTGTAAGGTATAAAAGTAGCCTGGACAAGAGAAAAAGAAATGCAATCCAATTAAAAAAAAAAAAACAACCCCATAGTTTGTTCCTCAAACTCGTTTCATGTCCCTTTGCCTGGTAGATTTTGCTATCTTCACTTCAGCTCAGTGCCACTCCACTAAGTATATATAAAAGTACCATCAGAACAATGCCAAACCTTTTAAAAAGTAACACTGTCCCAGAAATCCCTTTGAAACACCATATCTAAATAATTTTTAACAAAAAAAAGTAAATTAAAACTACCTAATAGCAAGTAGAGAAACTGTTATGATGTATCCAATAGCCTTCATTAAACTGATTTTATGGTATTATAGGATTTACAACCTGGAAAACCCTAGCTCAAAGCACTGATAGTCTTCTACCTTCTAGCAAGGTGCTATGGTGGGCATAGGTGGACACGCACCATGTAGAGGTCCAACATCATTTCATTATGATTAAATACTTTAGTCACAAACATTAACCAGGCAGTTTTTCCCTGTGAGAATGATCAGCCACCATTTCTTCCAAAGTTTCACTCACAAAGAAAGCCTAATAAATGTCACTGTAGCAGTTCATCATATCAAATAGTTTCAAGTGTTCAGAAATCTGCAGTGAGAAAAGCAGCCACCTCACTGCCTAAGGCAGCCTGCAGATCTTAAAATGATGTTGAAATGGGTTTGAAGACCGAAACTGATCTTCAGAGAGATCGTTCTAAACCTGGCATCTTTGTGTGCTCCTCTAAGCAGTATTTCACTCATATGTCATTCTCCAACACCACAACTTAAGCTGCCCAAAACACACACAAACAAAAGATAGACCAATGCTACTCAAAGGTGCACATTTCCACCTCTCTGAGCAAAATGGTTTTGCAGGTTCCCCCGACACACACACCCCTTCAGGATATTTTCCACTTCAGACTAACTCATTCCTACAAATCATGGGTATGTTCTCCATACTTCCACCCAAACATAAGGAGAGGAGCTGTAAAAAGGCAGCATCCTTTGAGGAACTGGCAAGTCTAGTAGGAACCCTATGTATGAAGCTTCAGAGATGCCCCTGGCAGCTATCCTGAGGCTGCAGGCACCTGTTCAACACCAGGGCAGCAAACGGTAATAGTTCAGGCAAACCCTTTATGGAGCCAGAAAGACAATGACACCTTGGTTGCCACACACCAAAAGGGACTGAATTTTTTCCAAGGGGAGCTGTTTTTATAAAGAGGGGCAGAAATGTGCTTGCCCTGAGCAAAATCAAAAGACAGCTACATGTTATTTATACAAGAGCACATGTGGGAAAGCTGGCTTGGTTGTTTAATTTCAACTTACTGTGTTTGCAAAGCATGTAGAGAAACAGAGAGACAAGCTACACACATACTTGCTCTGGCTGCTCCCCTAACACTGCCAAAATACGAAGCATGGAAATAATAGATAGAAGGCTCAGTTACCAAAAGCGGTAGCGGCTTCTTCTCTCCCTCTCTAGCTCTCTGCCTCTGTATGGGGGAAGAGGAAGATAAAAAGAGGATGCTGCAGCAGAGGTGGAAAGTGGTTACTGCAGAGGGAGAGCTGAGCCCACTGCCACAAGAAGGCTCTGACTGAGCAGCTCAAGATGGCTTCAGTCCAAAGACGCAGACCTGCTCCTGAAATAAAAACCATAGGAGGCACAGAAAACCCCTTCAACACCTATTCCTGCCCAAGGCAAGATTCTGTGCCTCTCCCCATAGGTGCCTCCAAGCTGCCCTGTGTGTGTACGCACACCCAGCACTCTTGAAAGTCATGCCCTTTGCCACTGCGTCTCACATCGCAGCTTCCACCCGGCCCTCATATAGGAGGCAGACCCTGCTGCTCAAGCAGGACATGGCAGGGCAGGACTGGGCACTGGGCACGCCATGTGGTGCCCATCTAGTTACTCAGTGCAGAAGCAAGGGATAGATGCTGAGACAGGACTGCATAGGCTGGGGCTTCCTTCAGCTACAGTGACCACTTCTCAAACAGGGAAAACTATTTCTCCAGTAAAGGCATGTGGGAGCAAGAAGAACGCAAATCCAAAACTAAAACACACCTATATTTTTAAAGTTAGGGAGCATCATGTCATAGAAAGTATCATGTGAGGGAATCTGTGCTACTTCTAAACATGTCATTGACATGAGTTTCTGTTGGCAAAAAGAGCTATTTGCTTTGGAATCACTCATAGGAACTGCCTGCCACATAATATCACTGCATGATGAGTTTTTGCAGTTGTTACCTCAGTAGTAGCTGGAAAGCTCCAGGGAGATAAAACTCACCCCTTCAACATGGGTATGTCAAGCTCACGCAAGCAATCTTCTGTTTATCTTGTTAACATCAGACCAATGCACAGACTAAAGCAAGCATTAGCACTGAAACAAACCTCTCCAGACTAAGAACAGCTGTATTTGTATACTGTCTTTCATCTGAGGAAGTCAGAATGACTGAAGATACACAATCCTCTGCTGCAGACTGCTTTCCGTCTAGAGCTGGAAACAAGGGAAGCAGAGTGATAGGCACTGGGTGAGCAGCCAGTGTAGCTCTGGTCCCATGAAGTGATCCTGTGTCCCTGGATTGGCTCAGTTCATCACCTTTGGCCCTGTTTGAACTTTTCCTCTCATTTATTTAACTTTAAAACATGTACAAAATTAATGCTGGCAGCACTCACTGCGGCATAGTGCATTACAGAGGGATCGCCAGAGTTAAATTCATGCTGCAAGCATGAATTTTTAATTACCTTGTGTTTTAAATCGCTGCCATTTCTGCCTCATCAACAGGTCATAGGGAGTGCACTGCTCTCCCCAGCCCCCATTGCTCCAAGATGAAGACACATCTGTCCAGAGCTGAACTTCACCATCGATGGACTGCACACTCACAGCTCGAACAGACCTGTAGTAAATCCGCTCTGGAGCACCAGGATGTCGTCTACGTTGCCTGACCTATACCAACTGACGTACTTCACTCTAAAAATAAGCCCTCACCCAGCGGCTGGCACCTCCTCCACACCATGCCAGCTGCTTTTACATACACTGCCTGTACTGAACAGTGCTTACTCATTTAAGCCACAGCAGGCAGTGCCGTGGGGAGATAGGACATGCTCGCAGACCTTGTGGCGAGATGCAGGTGTCTCGAAGCAACCATGTCCTGCCATTTATCTTCTCACTTCACCTCACCACTTCTGCAAGTCCTCTTTTAGCCAGCATTTTAGGCCCCAGTCCTGGATCCTATGATCAGCTTCCCATGTATCAAGGAGCATCATTCCACAGGTATGAGAGATCCTATCCATGACAGCGCCCTTGCAGCCTGCTCCATAGCACCCAGAAGTGCTGCCAAAGGCAGGCTGCTGCTTGTGAGCTGTTAGGTTTGTGGGAGGTTTGAAAAATCAGTTGGTTTTCTCCCCGTTTCCTGAAGCACAACAGCTTAAAGGACAGACAGATGTCCATGTTAAAAGAGTAAGTGGAAATCTGCTTTTCTTCTTCATTTTTAAGCCCCTAGTTACTGCTTACTTTTTCATATTTCCTGAGACATGGCAAACTACACTTGTGAGTAAGAGATATTGCTCCTCAGTTAATCTTCTTTCCAATCAAAACTGCATTTAACTAGTTCAGTGCATGGGTAAAGGGCTGTTGCAGTTCTGAAACTGCCAACAACAGCATTGGTGGATATGATCGCCATATCAAGACCACACACACCATAAACTTCCCTTCTTTGAAAAAGAAGGCAACTTTAAGTATACACAAGACATTCCATATAAATTAGCACAGATAAATTAGCACTAACAAGCAGAACAGAGAAAGGCTGTGGGCTGTCTGGTTATGTGAGATACAGAGATATGTATTAAAGATATAGAGATATTTTATCTTTTGTGCAATGTGCTGAAATGAGAGTAAGGTTTCATTTGGGCTCCCCAGAGCAGTACCAGGGCTCAGTGTCACTTTTTGGCTCCCCAGAAGTCCTCTCAGCAGCTTTGTTTCCTAGCTGCATTTTACCACGCTGTCTCCTGAGTCAACTGCTCCCACCTCAAGCAATGCCACGTCAAATAAACTACTGAGGCTCCCTCAACAGTCATTTAAGAGCTTGTGGCATCTCCAAGGAGCAATTCAGCTTTTTAGGGTCTGGTTTGCCCTCAACAACAGTCACTCCATCCTCCTGCAGGACAGAAGGCTACTTGGACAGCCGGGCTCTCAGATCACCTCTCTGTGTCCTCCACATCTGTTGGACACTTGCATATCTGTATGTTGCAGATGAAACCATACAGCTGCTTATCAGGCATCTCTGCCACCCCAATCCCCTCATTAATGATAAAGGTGCAGCCAGCAATTATTCCAGAAGCTAGCTGAGCTGTGGAAAGGAGACCATGCATGACTACCCTTGTAAGTTAATAGGAATCCAAACAGTCATTAGTATCTCCATTAAATCTACTAATTGCCTGGTGTTACTGGGAAAAATGAAGATTCCAGGGTTTTGCTGAAACCTTCAATCTGCTTATTTACTGAGTAAGCGTAACTGTGATTTGTTTCCCCTTGCCTTGAGTATACCTCAGCTGGGGAATTTTCCTCTGTATTTCCTACAATCATATCAATGGCTGTGGTATATACCACTTCTTTTGAAGTGATACTCATAACTCAGCTTTGAATCTTCTACAGAACATGGCTTTTTCTCTGCTTTCACTGCACTGCAGCATCTTAAGTGTGCCCAGCACATTACAGTTTCAGTAAAATCAGAGAACTCTGAACATCTCTAGTTATCTCTTTCTAACTTACTGAAATCATACTGCAAAGCAGGGCCTGTGACATGATTGCCTTGAAACCATAGGAGATCACTTGACTGATTTAAATATGACTGTGATTCTTTTGGCTTTTTTCCATGTAACAAGCAGCACTAAGCTCAATAAAGACAGTAAAATTATTACCAGGAAATAACACCTTCAAAACCTGTTTCTGTTTAGGCTTTTGTAGTAAAAATACAAAGACATCCTGAGAATTTAATCTTTTTTTCTTAGAAGCAGACAGTGTGATTCAACTTCCCTAAATGAATCCAAACCGCATTTGCCCAATTTACATGGTAAAACCTGTTCTTCCTCCTGTTCTGACTTCCAGCACTGGAAATGCAGCCTGAGGAATTCAGCTGGATCATTTCATAGTTACACATGCCTGTAAAACAAATTCTGTGCTGGCTAAGCTCCCTAGAAGTCCATTTCACTGCTGTTTTCTGGCAACACAGAAACAGAAGAAGGGACCAAAGCTGATGCTACAGCCAGAGCCTCACCAGCAAGGACACTGACAATGTGAGAGAATGAGTACATGCTCCCTTTTCACACTCATGCTGGAGAGCAAACCCCTGCTTTCTTTTACACCATTATTCATTTAGAACACAGCCTAATATTTCTAGTATCATCACTTGTGGATTTCAATCTAACTCAGTGGGAATTGCCCCTGTGTTGGCTCAATACTGCAGACAGGAGAAAAACAAAAGCAAAAAAGTCCATCAAGTAAAGTATCTCGTAAGTGCACCAAGTACCAGGTCTATTATGTATAAAGGGTGTCCAGGTAGATCTTTAGACACAGAATTTGCTATCACCACCTTCAGCAAACCAACCAGTGAGAATTCTCTCCCGTGAAAACCTGACAAGACTCAACCTTAGTTTGCAAACAGAGTACATATATCATGCTCTGACTCCCAGCATCCAGTAGGTGGGAATTAGCAGAGAAGCATTTTCCTACTTTCAGCCTTTAGCTACACCTTGCTTCCACCCTTTGCACTTGGAACACCCTTGGTCATGTGCCAATGGCTTTGTTTTTCTGTCTCCTGCTTTTAGGCTGCTATCTTTGACTTTCTGGTTCATTCTTCCTACAATTTGACCTCTGGATATATCAAGAGGTGTGACCAGCAAAATCTTTCATGCTGTTTGCACCCAGTGCACCCACTGATGAAAACCCTTCACAACACCAACACCAAGCACTGTTTATTTTAAATGAATTTGAACTTAACGTGGATGATAGCATTGCCAATCTCTGTCAATGCCAGAGTTAGCATCTGCACTAGGGACTCACCATCCTTAGTCTTGTCTCCAGGTCCCTGTTTTTCCAGTCATCACTGTTCCCTCAATTTGTTTAACTGGAAGGTGGAGAGTGCATCCATGAGCTTCAGTGTGATCTGTAAATGCCTAAAAAGCAGAGATAACAGCAGGAGGCATCTCAGTGGAGCCCCTTGGTGCACACAGGGCCACAACAATGATGCTCACAGCTAAGGCATGGTCCTTTTAAATATGCCTGCTAGTGCATCACATACAGGAGATGTCTACCATCCATGACTCACCTGTGTGGCCAGAAACCTTTCTAACAACAGCTGTCATGAATGACAAAGTACTGATTACTTTTCAAGCTTTTAAAAATTTCAGCTCCACTCTTTCCCCATGATGTGCTTGTATAGTTCTTTAACACAAGCACAGCCTGGAGACAGCAGTGAAATAGAGGCATGTAGAAAGCCAGTCCCTAAAGGACAGAATACATAACACACACTTGCTGCATTTACAAGACCTGGCACAGAGCTTCAAACTAGTTGCTTCGCAAAGGTCAGTAGGTCAGATAGTACACATATTATACAATATAAATAGACCACTCTCTGTTCCCCATCACCACAGACAGCCAAGATACCAGCACACTGGTAGAGTGACCCCAGGAGCATTTTCAGTCTCTCAGCAAGTGCAGAGTTTCCTATGGGACAAATGCTGGGCTAGTTATGCTCTTCCACCAGAAGTTCTTTCATGTTTAAGTGGGTGTACTATGTAGAGTACCAAATACATCACAATCCTCCTCCAGGCCCTAAGGTAATACCAGTTGTTCAAATTTTAACATTCCAGGCAATCTTTCTGTCCCTGAGCATGGCCTTCCATTCTCAAGCCCTCCACATAAGATTTGGCTTCTTATCCTTTATATTTCAGTTCTCAAAACGGGTTTGTTCCTGGGTTGCTTAAATGAAAGGCTCTTTACCAAACTTTCCAACTTTGCTTGTCCTGTTACCTCTACCTAAGGTAGGAAGGTATCCTCCAGGCTAGGGAAAAGAAGAGACATCCCTCCAGCATCCATGATGGTGACCCTCAATATCCACACCCTTCTTACGCCCCAGACGTCCTCTGCCTTCCTCCACCTTGTGCTGCCCATTGAGGGAGTTGCCTGGACATGGAGCTCTTTCTTTTGCTTGACACTTGCTAGAAAGCCACAGCTGAGACTCTTCAGAGAATCTGCCCCACATTTCCCCCACCAGTGGGAAAAGGCTGCTTTTTCCTGTACACCCATAAGTATGGGATTGAGTGATATACCTTCTCATTTCTGAGAGCTGGGAGTTCTGAACACTGTGCATGTGCCCCAGGGTGGAAAATGTGGTGCTAAGTAAAAAGTGAAGAATGGAGGGTAATGAAGTAACTGGGGCGCAATGTGAAAACAACATGAGCACAAAAAACTTGCCTGGGTTTCCTTCTTGCTGGGAGGTTCACTGGACAGTGCTCAGACCTTTCTCAGTCACTCACCCAGGTTTACCCTCAGCAGCATGATGCAGGCTGGGTGTCTCCCATACCTTGGTATAGAAGACGGACCTATCTGAAACGTAATGAAATTAAATGGAACACCTGTAAGTAATGAAGATGCCTTAAAACACAGCCCTTTTCTACAAGCACAGAGATATCTGAAGAAGAGATCACCCACCACCAAGCATGGCCCACAATAAGGAAGGCACAAGGTGGCAATTTTTAGGCTCCTAGGGCTGAGGCCCTGCCTGCTTTTCCTGCCCTTCTATTGAATAGCAACCAGCCCTTGGACCCTTGACAAGCTGGAGGGGACTAAATACAAGCTGTGCTTCCTTCACAGCCACACAGCACAGCAATGCACAACCTGGCTGTGAAAACTCAGCTGAATGCAAACCAAAACCCAATGCTCACATTTGCTCTGTGGTTCATCTGTGCACAAAAGTGCCGTGGTCTAACTAGCTTCAAGGTGACAAAGACAAATGGTTTTACAACAACATAATGCACTGCCTGAAACTCTCTGTCCCGCTGAGTAGTAGCTCCCCTCTACCACAGGTCCTTTGGGGAATGGTGTGGAAGGTGCTGTTGCGCAAAAGAGCGAGAAGACACATTTTTTTGTGGGGGGAAATACAATTAAATCAGCACGGATGGGTTTCCCCTCAATCCAGAATCAAAAGCAAGAGTTATCCTACAGAAAACTGGTCAATATTTCTTAGTTTGATAAACCAGATCAGTTTAAAAGAAGCTCCAGGAAGAGATTTGTCTGAAATGTGACAGGCAATATGTATG
The DNA here is from genome assembly GCA_032466535.1 of Forpus xanthops. Taxonomy (NCBI): domain Eukaryota; kingdom Metazoa; phylum Chordata; class Aves; order Psittaciformes; family Psittacidae; genus Forpus; species Forpus xanthops. The sequence goes on along the minus strand of JASSUY010032567.1, from coordinate 32,278 downwards.
CTAGTAAACTGCACTTTTAGAAGCTTGGACTCATCTTGATGTTGAATTTGACCTAAATTTCACACATTTAGGAGATACAGAGAAATATTCTGGATTCTGGAACAATTTACTCAAGAACCAAGCATCACCATTGCAAAACACTGCAAACATTGAACTACGGCAGGAATAATCTCGTAGTTAAAGAAATAGGTATTCTAACAGTTTCTCCCCCTCCCCCTGTGCTTAAGCTCACAAGCCTAACTGCTAGATCAGCATCAAAGCTATAGGCTTACTTCATTTGGCTTCAGTGGTTGTGGTTATTTACAAAGAAATGCTTAAGACCAGAAAAAATTTATGCTATTATGTTTAAATACTTGACTTTAGAGCTGCATACCAGAAAACAACAGGAAAAGGATGTGGCCTGATAAATGCTCATAACAACTTCATCAGTGTCATATTTATCCTAATCAATTCAATTCCAGTAAGAATTAATAAGTGTGAGAAGTCTAAAACGTAAGCATAGCGCATTATAAAATAAGCAGTTTGATAAGCTCCATTTTCAGGCAGGAAGACACATTTTTAAAAAGCAAATGCTGGCCACCAAAACCCCTTTAAACCTTTCACTGGAGGCACAGAAAATAGAGAGAAAAGGCACAGAATGGTACAGTCTCAGCCCTCTGAGGAAAGCAAGAGATAGCTGGTGGAAAGAGATGGGAGGATGGCATGAAGGAATGCTCAGGAGCAGGGGCTCTCCCTTCATTTGGCTGAAACCCAGGTTGTGGTGCCAAGTGAGCTCCTTTCAATAGGAACTACATGTCAAACTATGCATACTTACTCTACCATATAGTTACATACACATAACAGAGTACAGGTGGCAGGAAACTCTCCCTGGCCTTATGCTGCAGGGCAGGTACACACTGCACACACCTGCAGTGAGAGCAGATGGAAAACAGAGAAAGCACATTCAGCTGAATCCCAGTGACAAAATTAAAAGGCCATCAAACCCCTTTCCTCTGTCTTTCCTCTGCCTCCCATTGTGTCCTGCTTGTCCCCATGAATATGTGCAGACTGACAGCAAGCAGGGGTTACATCACTTCTGTCTGCATTAGCCTCCTACAGCTCTGGCTTTGAAAGAACAAACAGTAAGAAATTTGGCCTTATTGAACAATTAAACATGCAAGAAAGCATAATGAAAATATCAGCCTTTACTTGCAAATGTGATCAAAACCCACCACTTCCATAGTGGAAAAAACCAAATAAAAAGGAAAATGCATTCTATTAAATTGCATCTCTTTTCTCAGTGCCAAGAAATTAGTAGGATTCAATGGAACAACACACATACAAAACAACAGGTATTAGGAAGATCTGCTTCCCTCAAATCATGTGATTTACAGGTTCTTTCTTGAAACAATGCTTGAATCTTTCTCTCCCCAAACCTTCAGACTCAGAGGGTTAAACATGACACTTGATAAGTACTTTTCTGAACATGCTTCTAAGCTTCGGTTATGTGCTGAATGTGGTTCAACAAATGCTTTTCTAAGCAAAACTACTCTGTACATATTGCCCCACAAACACTATACCTCACACATTCCTCATTTTATAGCTAAACCAACATTAAGGGGATTATTCACACTATTAATCCACAGGGCTGCTCATTGACCAGCCTCTTCAGGCACTTTAGTCCACTGCTTTGGTTTACTACGAGCACTGGTGCCAGCATGCAGGACAGGAACAAGCCAGTGACCACTGTTCAAGTTCCCTTGCAAAGCTCTGGCCAAGGTGTGCCAGGGTCCCTGCCTCCTGTCCCACATGTCCTGCAGAAGAGACCCCCTCTGTCCCATCTTATAAGGAGAAATCCTTCCATCAGCCTCAATGTGAGTCAATGGGAAGATATCCACAAGTCATTAGCATCCAAGAGAGAAAACTGTATCCTGAGGTGCATCACAGTATAAAGAGCTGGTCAAAAGAGGTGGTTATCCCACTGTATTAAGCATTGATGCAGCCTCACATTGAATACTGCGTGTAGTGCTGGGCCTCTCCAATTAAGAAGGATGTGAAAGTCCTTGAATGCAGTCAGAGGAGAATGCCCTAACACATTGAAACTAAGGACTACGCCTTAGTTTAATTTGGAAGAAAGGAGGCTGAGGGGTAATCTTATTGCTCTGCACAGTTTCCTGAGGCGGGGAATTGGAGACGGAGGTGCTGATCTCCGTGGTTTGGAATGAGAAGAATGGTTCAAAGCTGCACCAGAGAAGTCTTAGACTGGGTGTTAGAAAGCATTTCTTTACCTGGAGGATTGTCAAACACTGGAACACGCTTCCTAGAGAGGTAGTTGATGGCCCAAGACTGTCAGTGTTTAAGAGACTTTTAGACAATGCCCTTAACAACATGCTTTGACTTGGTAGTTGGACTAAGTGATTGTTGTAGGTCCCTTCCAAATTAAATAGTCTAGTCTATTCCATCAGTCAAAAGCTTTTAAAGGGATTGGTGATAAAAATAGGGCTGGAAATTCAGAGTTCCCTTTCTGCACCCAAACGTAGTTATCGCAGAGTAGCTCTTCTGAGAAGAGAGCAGGTGCAAAACTAGCTAGTGCAGAAGTACCTAATGCTAAATGGCAACAATAATAAGGAACACAAGGCTATCAGAAGCCTTCCTTTTCCTCTGCCTTTCATCTGAACATGAAATGAATGAGGAACTGGACTTGCTTCTGCATAAACTGTTAGTAACCAAAGGTAAAAAAGAAAAAAACACCCTACTCAAAAAAATACTGTATCATACGTTAGTAAATTATGAACGTGTGAAAAGGAAACAAAAATGTGAGGACTATTTTCTGTGATTCACAGACACGTGGAATGCCACATATGTTTCACATAGGAGAAAGCAAATGCTTAACACCACTGCTTAACCATAGTCTAGAAACCATCGTCAGCACTGCAGTAGGCTTTAGTGTAACCAAACTGGTGTTTCAGGACCTGAGCCTGTTGTGAGAAAGAGTGTGCTGGCAAGGGACAGAAAGCCTTCTGCTAAATGCACAAGAGACACTTGGCCAAAGAAACTAAATATTTAGAAGTACAGAGTCTCTTTAAGCTGTACTGTCTTCAATGGAATAATAATGGAAAAAAGAAATTAGAAACTATGAGTGCTCAGCAAATTTCCATAATGTAGGTGACTAAATGATAAGTGCTTTGGCACAAACACTACCATCAACACACGACAGTGCAAGATCTGCTTCAAGGCCACCGCTTCCTGAATTCAACTACAGGAAAAAGGAGGTAGAGAAAGATATTCTTCTCTTAATCCTTACCAAATCTGCACACACTGTAACTGCAGAGACACCATGCTTTTGTCACATATACACAGCCTCCCCCTATCTAAACTGTTACTGAAAGTACATAGAAACACTGAAAGATTCAAATGATCACATATACATGGAAAATGATGACTGTCACATCCTTGATCACTTCTTTTGCATGTTACTACAATCTTTCAACACTTAACCAAGAGAGAATAGTTAATTCTGAATATGGAAGGGCAGGCACACAAATTATTTCTGAAGAATGTAGGACTTGCAGAAGTGTGAGCATCCAGACACAATTGGTGCAGAGTTGTTTCTCCTGGGCTGCAGAGTAGCTATAGCAAAGGTAAGTCCTACTAGTATGTAATGATATAATGAACCTATGAATTGCTTCTGACATGTTAACTTTGTAGAAGACCATGAGTTGACACTTGGCACAATAATGGTACACACAGTTTACATAATGAAGTAATAGGGCAGAACACAGAGTAAGCAAATAGAATTTTAATTTAAATAAAAACTAAAAGCTTCCATTTTTTCCTCCAAACTATGTCTTTTGTAAATGCATTATTCTGTATAAATATTTCCTTTGATGAATATGTTATCAATATAAATTAGGGAAAAGTAGTGTTGCCCAATTCTGACTGCTGTCACTGCATTTTTAACTCATTTGTCTCTTCATGCTAATCATCTAAGCTCAGATGTTTGCTGTCTTTCAGGAGGAAAGACCAAAACTAGTGATTCAGTTGGCAACCTGTCTTCTTTCTCTGTTAAGCAGTATTAACAGACAAACTACCTCTACTGAATACTGGAAAAATGAAGTTGTAGTATGGTACAATTTGATGGGGGTGGTTTGGCTTGTTTTGAAAGAAAGCAGCAGTTAAGTACTACAGTTCATCGTCATTCAACTGGTTCCCTGAAATACAAAAGATACATGGATAAAGCATTCCAGTATTTTCAGCATAAAGATGCTGTAAAATAAAGCATTTGGTGAAGTGCCAAAATAAAGTCTACCATGCCTAAACCAATACTTTTATTTTTTAATTGTCTGCTAAACAGATGCATGCATATCATGTTCAGTGCATGGCATATATCTGTTGTGGCCTCAGTAGAAAAACAGTGGGGTACGGGAAAAGCAAAGTCTGGAGCTTAAGGGAGACAAAGATCAAGCTTTCCATATTTGCTAAGCTACTTACAGCTAGAAGCACTGTCAACAATAAGAATGCATTTTCTTACTGCATTCTTCCCCTCAATATCCACTGCTGCCTCTTTCAGACAGGACGCGATAGCAAACACACTATTTCTCTGGCCTAAACCAGCTCTTATATTCTTTAGTTCATTATTTTCTCACAATGACATGCAACGAGCTTCCCTCCCTTTCAAGAGGGCTGCTGTAAATACACCTAACCATTTCTCACATACACACAGTGGGCCATAACACAGGCCCCAGGAACAAGGCAAGGAAAACTGACCTTTTCCATTAAGAATAAATAGAGCCTTGAGCCATGTGGGTTCTGATGGAGGCTCTCTCAGTCACAACAGGGTGCACACCAGAAGGATGCAGTTCCTCAGCCATGCAAGCAGCCTTGTGAGCTCAAAATGTGTGTAAAGGTCTTTCAGACAGGAGGTCCAGTTATGAGTTGAAGACCAGCGTAGCTAGTGGTTTGAGTAGGGAAAAAAATACAGAAACACATTAGAAGCGTCAAAATGACTCAGCCAAAAGGCTGGAAGGAGACACGCAGTGATCTGTGTGTAGGGCCCCTGTCAGGGTGCAGAAGTCACGCTTGAACAACTGATCTGTGGAGTGGGAGAATAACTACAAGTGCAAGAGCTGAAACACAAGAGGCAGATCTCCACCAAGTTGTAGCTGTTGGGGCTGCAGTTTGAGAGTCAGCTGAGTAAGGATGTAAGGGAATAAATGTTTGTATTGCCTGTGCCTTAGATCTCAACATGGCAGAAGATGTAGGAAAAGGATTGTTTGCTTTTGGGTTTATTCACATTTCATCAGTCCTGGAGCACTGACACAACAACCTCCCACACTGCTGACCTAGCCTCAGGAGTCGCATAGGAGCATCCCCAGCTGATTTCTCTGTGAAACTGAAGTATGTCCCTCAACAAACATTAGATCCCTTCAAAACTAAACATATCAGGGCTCAGAGAGAGAAATCAGCTTACCTGCCCACCCAGGCAGAAGATTTAGCTCCTCTCAGCACTGAAAGGACCCTTCTCCACTGGGACACCCTTGGCACTGGTGCACAGACAAGGATTGCTGGCACCTCTCTCAAGTTGTAGGGTCCTTCAGAGGACACTAACCAGCATTGAGAAGGCCCTTGCCTGAGGTCAGACCGTTGTACTGGCACCTCAGCCTCACCAGCAACCCAGAGGCAGCACTTAAGGTCAATTCCTCTACATAATAGCTCCCCTTCAGTTGTTGGTGTGCTTTGGCCCCCTCTGCTCCTCCCCGTCAGAGCTGTTCGTTCTCCCTTTCCTCATCTATCCTGAGCCGTCAGGGTGGTGGATGGTGAAGACAGCAAGCTCTGCTGGTGGAAGCAGGTTATGGAATAAGCTGTCTCAGCTGCAGAAGAAGCTGTTCCTTCTGTTTATATACCGCAGAGACATCAGAGGGCTGAAGCCGTGTTTCTCCTTTCCCCTGTAGCCACAAGATGGAGCATCACCATAACAAACAGCTCTTTAGAGCCAGCAGGTTCAAGTGATGCCGTATTTCATCACAGTCCTGGCACACCCAGAGGCTGCAGGCAGCCCTGATGCGATGCTGCAGTGGCCCAAGGCAAGTACTTGACCCATGGTGTGCAGGAGCAAGCTCCCAAAGCCTCTTAGCCCATGTTCCAAGTGAGATGCAGGGAGATGCTGGCATTCCTGGGCACCACGCAGCGAGGCCTCATCTCAGGACCAAGGAGTTCAGACATGCTGTCAGCCCCCCATGGCAACCTTAATCAAACACACTCTAGCAGTGAAAGCTTCTCCAACACCATCCCAAGGCTCCATACATTACTCTATTGTGGCCTGCATTGCCCGACTTCCTGCTGTTTCCTGCTGGTTGGCTTCTGGAGCCTCCTCCATAGCACAGAGCTAGAGCAGCCCTTCAAAAACAGAGAAAATCCAGGGTCCTGGAAACATGGGAGAGCAGGTGGAGGTGAATGAAACTGAACAGTGAAAGGGGAAAATCAAGGAAGAAAGCAAGGGGCTCACAGCAATGGATGCTCTCTCTTCATGAGCAGAGCAAATACTTTTCTCACTGATTAGATTCTGATTTAGACCAAGAAAAAAGCAGTAAGTCTCCACTGCACAACCTTGCCTAGTGCAAAGGGCACTGCTCTAGCTTCTAAACTTGAAGGATGTCAGCAGCGTCATAACTGACACTCTCTTGAGAGCCAGGACAGACAGCTTAAGAGCCAGGATCATGGCACTGGTGTCTGTGGTATGATCCAGTGTCAGAACACAACAGACCAAGAGTGCCTTGGGATGGCTGGTAAAGCCTGGCACTGCAAGGATAGGATTAGAAGGTTGGGGCTGCTCAGCCTAGAGAAGAGAAGGCTGTGCAGAGACCTCATAGCAGCCTTCCGGTATCTGAAAGGGGCCTACAGGGATGATGAGGAGGGACTCTTCATGAGGGACTGTAGTGAGAAGACAAGGGGTAATGGGTTCAAACTTAACCATGGGAAGTTTAGATTGGATCAGATGAAGAAATTCTTTACTGTAAGGGTGGTGAGGCACTGGAGTGGGTTGCCCAGGGAAGTTGTGAATGCTCCATCGCTGGCGGTGTTCAAGGCCG
>JASSUY010032567.1:0-25111 GCA_032466535.1 Forpus xanthops | reverse complement strand
CTTTACTGTAAGGGTGGTGAGGCACTGGAGTGGGTTGCCCAGGGAAGTTGTGAATGCTCCATCGCTGGCAGTGTTCAGGGATGAGTTGGACATAGCCTTGGGTGACATGGTTTAGTGGGAGGTGTCCCTGCCTATGGCAGGGGGGGTGGAACTAGATGATCTTAAGGTCTTTTCCAACCCTAACTATTCTATGATTCTATGATAAGGGTGATTCCCAACCAGGGATACATGCATGGCCTGAAGGGGAGGTCTGCATGGAAGCAGTAATATGGCCAAGTCCTCAATACTAGCAAAAAACAAGCACGTGGAACAGTTCCTTTGTCAGGAAGAAGGAAAAGGTGATGCAGTCATCATCTGAAATTACATGAAGCAGCAGGCGCTTCACACACTGCTGGCATCAGTGACACACACAGGGGTGCAAAGCACAGAGCAGAGTTTGCATGGTGTACCCCTCTTCTCCCGTCTTCAAGTAAAGAGACAGACCTCTTGGCCTTGAGGTCTTTGTGAAGAGTCCTGTCCCATGAGCACAGAGCAAAGCGTGCAGTAAGAAAGTGACCTTGACTGCCTACAGCTTTCTTGCATCACAAGTAAGCTGTTAACTAACAGTTTGAGAATCCTTCATATCCATTATACTGCTCACTAGGTTTAATTTTCCCCTCTCCATCAGCCCTCAGCATTACCCTTTTTCACCCTGTGAAGGGAGAGGAGCCTTCACACCTTGTTCCAAGTACATTTGTACACCCTGCCTGCCTTCCTGGCCATTTCTCTACAGATCCCTATCTAAAAATATCATGAGGATGTTTGCTGGAATAAAAAAGTGGACCAACCACTGGTGGTGGCTGGACTATGATGTGCCAACCCTGGCATTGCTGCTTCCTCATCCTTCCCTTTCCAAAGCATCTTTCTCCAGATGCGTATCCACAGGGGACTTTGTGCAGGAAGCAGGCCCAAAGGAGACATGCATGCTTCTGGTGAGGTGGGCAGCACTTAGGTAGCATAAGAGTATGAGAATCAAAGAGAAAATGAGAAAGAAGAGAATGTTCCAAGTGTGTGAGGGGTAAACCTTGAATAGGGAAAACAGAACATCCACTCCAAGCCCTGATGGCAGTATCAGAAGTGAAACCTAGCTGAGGAATGCAACGGAGTATTGTTCACTCAGACTTTCTATCCTGTTTTTTTTTTCCCTTGGTGGTGTTTCTTCTATTTTTACCTAAGTATAGTCATTTCGAGCGAAACACCATGGGGAAACCCCAAGCACTACTTTTTTTCTCTCATATCCTATCCCCACTGCTTTCACAGATGCACAGTTTGAATCCAGCCAATGCAATCTTCAGATTTCCTATTTATGGGCTATGCAAAGGACCAAGCAAAACTACCCCTCTGGCACTGCTTACCCCCTTTTGTAAGAAGATTGCAAACACAGGTGTAAGGTAGGGGGGGAGAAAAAGAAAGAATAAAAAAATACAGCAATTAAATGTTTTTTCTCCCTTCCCACCTAATCAGAATCAGCCCCTGACACTCTCCATGGGTACATGCCCTGTTCCCAAGGGGTATAAACACATGTTAGAGTAAACCCCGGCTTTTCTTTACAATACCAGCTGGAAATGAACATATCAGATCACCACTGAAAATCAATGACCTCGTTTTCCCTTTTGCTACCATGAAAAGTAAGGAAACAACGACAGCAACAGCTTAGGATTTGGCTTAAAGCACATTTTAACAGCTTATACTACCCACAGATGTTACCTACAATCAATAAAGCCATGTCTTGTAGAGAAGAAAAGACAAAGGTCTGTAGGGCCAGAATTTCCTTCTCTGTCACTGGAGACTGTTTTGAATGGGTGACTCAGAAACACTTGTCCCACAAAGCATTTACATCCTTAAATGAACTCTGGTTGACACAGTATGTACGTATTGCATGTGTGCAGACCCAGCGTGGGGACACAGGTGCTGTAACGGAAATATGCGATGAAACCAAAGTCAGCAGCACTTCATGCTTCCTGGCATCCTGACCAGCCGTTTGCATGCAGCTCACTCCACTGCCTCCAGAAAATAACACAAGCCTCAAGGATTCTACAAGCTGAGAAGGAAGAAAAGTCACCAAGCAGAACTATTCACAACCCAACGGTAAGATACTGAGAGAGGATATTCCACTGTAGTAAAACCTTAACAGATTTTCTCTTGCTATAAGAACTGACAACTAAATATATTTGATATAACTTGTTTTGTTTATAGCATATCTACTTTTCATTCTTAAGAATGAACAGAGCTACCCTTTTTGGTCATGCTTTAAATAATGTTTTCTGCTTTGCTTACACAACAGACTCTGGTCTAAAAATGCCTTTTTATCATAAATAGATTTTTCTCAGGTAAAAATCTTGCTTAGAAGCTGAGATTGTATTTCTCTGTAATGGATTCCCTCCCAGTATTGGCCTCACACTGCTTCATTTGGTGCATAGGACTCAGCAGAGCAGTGTACTGGGCAGTACCTCTGGCCAGGTCAACAGTGGAACCCCTCATCTGCTGTGGCACACAACCCAGCTCCCAACAAGCTCCCCAGCTCCGTGCCTGCAGAAGTGTTGAGCTCCCAGGCAGTGAACAACCTGCAGCATAACAAGGGGTACTTCTCCCCTCTAGCTTCTCAGATCCCCAGCTGCTTCACAAACTCAGGCTTTCCTGTCCTTTTCTATTTGGGGAGGGGAAATGTGTTCTTTCCCCTCAAACCAGCCTCAGTCCCTCGCAGATGGCGGCAGAGCAGATACTGCTGGCAGAGTTGCTGCACTGAGCCATGTCCATCCATACCTTACAAGCAGTGGTGCCTACAAGAGGAGGCTTTACACAGCCAGCAGCACTGCCAACTGCAGGAGACTGATACCTGCTACAGCAGTGGGTGGATCCCTGCTTCTGATCCCACTAGATGGATGCTCTCTGGCACCCACAGACCTGCCAGCACTCCATTCTCCTCATCAGGCTGGGTTTCTAACCCTGGTTTTCTCACCTGGCACCAATGCGTCCTCCAGAAATAAACTGCCAACCTGCTCTGTCTTCCTAACAGTAACTGCTAGGTTTTAACAAACTATATTTCCTTTTTGCTGATGCTAATCCCCCTCAAATCACTGAGGGGCAGAGCTTACCTCTGAAAAACTCAGGGAGTAACTTGATCTGCAGAGCAGCACCTTGGCTGCACATTTGAAAACAGGCTGACAAATCTGAAATGAAACAGCACCAAGATCAGTAACTCATGTAGGAAAGACACTAGGTGGGAGTAATAACAAGTAGAGAGCAGCAGATCAAACGTAATTCCTGGGTGCTGACAGAAAGATCTCTGAAAGGCTTTACTTACAGGTTATATTTGCTGTGACGGAAGTGGCTGGAAGAAAGGACAAGCTATTCCTGTGCATTTGCATTTTAAGTGATTCCAGCTGATTCCAGCATTGCAGAAACCAATGAGAGCCTTGCCTCGTCCTTATCAAGACAGTTTCAGGGCAGGATTAAACCGGCACCCTTCCTCTGAGGATTACTCCATGACCCCTGCTCACAGGGTGCCTTCCTCAACATTTTTAATTCCCTCTTTGCAGAGGAGAAACGACCTTTTTCTGCAACTCCTGTCTCTGCAGACACAACTTTATCTGCTGTGGTAAGTCTGGCTGGTTTAGACAAAACCTTGCATTCTTAAATCTCCTGCTGATTCTACAGATTTGGCCTCTGCTAGAAATAGCCTGTTTGAAACTTCCTGCCTTCTGCTTTTAGCAAGTCCTTCAGAAGGGACAGAGGTAATCACAGCCAGTGATGGTGGGAGAGGGTGCAGGATGGCAATGACCATTTGTGATCTTCACATTAATAAATATGCAGGACCCTTCATGCTCTTGATTCCCCAAAATCTCTGATAATAGCTTGATTCAGGAAACCTGATCCAACTAGTTGCTTCTATCCCCATAATCCAAGTTTTTCCCCTAAAATCAGGAGCTGCTACCCTGGCTTTGCAAAGAGATTGCAACACTCCAAGTGGATGCTGCAGTCTCATCTATATTCTGCTTAGCCTAAATTATAGGGCAGCACAGTTTGGGGTAACAGTGCCAGTGAAGATTGGACCTCAGAAATCCTTGCTTATCCTTGAGGCACAATCTTGCCCCAAGATCCCCTGGCAGTGATCAGCTCTGTGTTACTGAGAGCTGCAATTCAGCACACAGCAGCCCAAGAGGGTTTGAGGTGCTCTCTCAAACTCATGCAGCCGCTCTCTCACTCACTCCCCTCTCTTTCTTCCTCAGTCCAAGGGGATGGGGAGGAGAATCAAAGGAATGCAACTCCCACAGGTTGAGATAATAACAGTTTAGTAACTAAAGTATAACATAAATCACTACTGCTACAGCCAGTAATAACACAAGGAAAGAGAATACATCAGATCTTCACCTAATATCTAGCCATGCCACGCAGTGCCCCCCCCCATCACCTGAGTGAGGTAAATCGTATCTTTGTGTCTATGGACAAAAAGACCTCATTCGCCTTTGTACCATGTCTTAAAAGTGATCTTTATCCTTCTTTGTGGTGAAGGTGATTTTCTTCTCTTCCAGCTGGAGAATACATCTTAATACCTGGAGATATGAATGAGACCCATGCCAACAACATTAGCAGTATCAGTGCTACTGTGGAACTCTTCCAGCTCATCATGTACACCCCCATATTCACCCTGGGATTGCTATTCAATGTGATGGCTCTGTCATTCCTGTTTTTTAAGGTTAAAAAGCTGTCAGAGTCTACAGTTTACATGGTAGCCCTTATTTTCCTGGATACTTTGCTGCTGTTTACTCTTCCTTTTAAAATCATTTCCTACAATCTTCAGGACCAGTGGAACTTGGGGTCTGTGTTTTGCTCCACCTTGGAGAGTCTTTACTTTGTAAACATGTATGGCAGCATCCTCATCTCCCTCTGCATCTGTGTAGACCGGTACATTGCCATCCGGCACCCTTTCACAGCTCCCACCCTGAGATCCATCAAGAAAGCTGCCATGGTCTGTGCTATTATCTGCCTGGGCACCTCAGCCGGAACAGTCTCTACTTTCCAGCTGCATGGTAAGGGTCGCAACATCTCATCCTGCTTCCATAACTTCTCCAAGAGCACATGGGAAAACACAGGCCTGTTCAGCGCCTTGGAGGCCACCTTCTTTGGCAGCATGGCAACCATGACCTTCTGCACTGCTCAGACCGTCAGGTGCCTGAGAAAGCACAGAAAACCAGATAACCCCCAAACACACACCACGAGGGCAGAGACGATAGTGGTGACAAACCTTGTGGCATTTCTGGTCTGCTTCACACCTTACCACGTGGCATACTTCATGTACTTCTTGGTGAAGAATAACATCATTCACACCAGGTTTCAGCAGGTGCTACGAGACATCCTCCAGGTCACCCTTTGCTGGGCAAACCTGAATTGCTGTCTTGATGGGGCATGTTATTACTTCGTTTTAAAGGAGTCAATGGAAGACCCATTGCAAACCAGCGTATAAACAGCCACGTGAAAGCCGTGATCCGTTTGCTGCACGTTAATTACTTGGGATCGTGTGTCTGAGGTTTTTCATGGGAAGTTCAGGGTCCTGAACTGCTTATGTAAGCAGTTTATCTTAAATATTCAAATCTGAAAATAGTTCATACAAAACAGAACTAAGTCCATTCCCAGGGGACTGCTCTTAACTTCTTTTTTTTGTTTCCTTCCATAACGTTTTGTGTTATCATTTGTGGGTAAAAAGAAATAGAATTATTGCTATAAATGATGATGCGTGTCTTTTTAGATGTGATTCCTCTTTATATAAAACCAAAACAAATACTCACCTGGGGTAGGATCTTTCAGCCTCCCTATCTACATTGCACCTGCAAACCTTCTTCAAGACTTCAGCCACTACAGACTTGGGCTGCTGAGAAACAGAGAATTGGAGGTAAAAAGCTTCAGACTAAATTCCATGGCCATCCTTGTCCTGATCATTTATGCTCACGCTCATACTGCAGGTTTAGATCTGCACATGTAATTTGGAGAAATAAAATGATTGTAACTCTAAATCCAAAGGCAGCTTTAGGTTAACATGGGCGCAGCAAGATCTCCATGATATCCCTCCACTTGCTCTGCAAGCTGCAGTGCTTGTTTCAGTGACAGGTCATGTGCACATTGCATTTCTAACTAATGCTGCCACTAGCTCAAGTCCCTGGATAGCTCAGATTAACTATCCCAGTTTCAGGCTTCCTCACCAGCTCCTCTCCTACTCACAGTTTTTTCACATACCTGTTCCTTCTTTCTTGGTTACAAACTTAGTTTCATAAACAAACCCAAAGCAAACAAGAACATGACACAAAAAAGCCCAGTGTAGTAGAAAATATGTGATTCTGAAGGAATCACAGCCCCCCCCTTACTGAGGGATAAGAACAGCCCTGATCCCTAAAGCAGCAGCAGCTAGTGACACGGGATCCTAGGGGAAAAGCAACCTTTCAAACCTCAGAGCAAGCTGAGCACTACCGCTTCCCAAATAAACAAGGCAATAAAAATTAATCCACCAGCAGGAGCCTAACGTGCCAGTCAGTTACTTCTTAACAGTGCTTACAGGCATCTAGAGAAACTGAATGACAACATGCATCCAGCCTGGAGATAGACAGCTCACTGCTCAGGATCTCCCCAGTTGCTGCTCTTTACTGAGTAATGAAGATGACAACTGACACAATTAGATTTCGTAGTCATGTTGAGCTGGATCCTTGCAATGCCTCTCGTAGGCAGGGATACTAATCCCAGCCTTTGAACTGTCTTTTCTCTGTACACTTTGGAGAAGGGTAACACACAAACTGTACATTGATTTCTTCCCAAGCAGGTGACTGCATTTGGAGAATTCAGCTCTTAAAAGTGAAATTTTCTAAGTTGTTGTACCTATGTATGAGATTGTACTAAACAAGTCCAGCTGCTGAGGAGGCAAACACTGACCAAACACAGACATAAGTGCATGCTGCTGTTTACAGAGTTGTGTCAGTGTTCAAGCGATGAACCATGCTTCTGAGATTACAAGGGCTGTGCATTTCAACTAATGTCCCACTCATGTTCAAGTGCATGAAAATAAAACCCACCAGGATATTCCAGCAAGAATTCCCTCCCTGTTTCAATTGCCATTTCTACTGATTCCCTCAGAATATCTAAGCTCTCTGCTCACAGATACTGAATCCTCATTGCAACCTTGTTCATAACTTATCTCTTAACAAACTGCACTTTAATAGACACAAGGGTTTCACCACTGCACCTTCAGGTCCTTCTGGAAGCAAGGTTAACAAAAAACCCACAAGAAATGCAGAAGCTTTCTTTTACTTCTCAAATCAGCAGGCAATGCCAAGAGGTCCTCCACTTTACATGACAATGCCTGAACATGGGTAACAGTGATTTTGTCACTACCACGAGAGGCAGAAAATGCCAAAGTATGAGAGAAAACATCTATATTGCTTTTCTATAGCCTGTGGTGCATCTATTAGTTTTACCAGTGTGGCTCTGGCCTTACACTGCTATAATTGAGACTAGAAGCTTGCCTAAAGTTTTGGTTTTCCTCGGTTGCTCATTCCCCCCTCCATTTTTAAGTATGTCTGTTCTTACTTGCTTCCCTGCTGGCCTTGATCCCAGGATCATACAGGAACTTGCACTGTCATTTCAGTTAGAGCACTGAATTTAGGAATTATGGGGTTCTCGGCTACCTACTTCAGCAATAACATCCTGTTCAAGGAGGCAGGGATGCTGACCAACTTAAGCATAGTTATAATCATATAAGGGACAAGTTAAAGCCATTTCTTTTGCTCCCAAGCTTCCCCCTGTATTTTTCCAGTGTTTCTGGCCATTGATTTTTCTAGAAGCAAACAGGTTGAGATGTGGAAAAGCTGTACCCTGCCTACAAAAAGGGTACAGTCAGCCACCACCTGAGCTCCCTGCCTCTACACGTGGCTCACAGTACCTCTGCCAGCTATAACAAAGCACTACTGGTCAAAGGCAGCAATTTCTACTCACGTTTTCTGCTGGATCTTACTGCTTCTTGGGCCTCTGAACATTCACCTTCCAGGCCAAATCTGGTGTGATCCAATCCCTTCTTTGCCCAGGTGGGTAGCTGTAATAGCTCTTGCATTTGTAGGGCTTTACATCCAGATCATGATACTGGGTATCTAGCAAGACCACAGACTTTTCTGTTTTCATCAAAAGAATATTAAAGACAGGTGCTAAGAAAGAAAAGGAAAAAAATCTACAGTCTAAAGTCATCACAGGCTTTCCATATTTCAGGTCCAGATTAAAGAAAGCAAAACCAAGGATTTATTTGGCAATCATTCACCCCTAAGTACTGAGGACTCATTCCTAACACATTCTTTTCTCCACTAGAAATCACTAGTACACTCCATAAGATTGAGAATGGGGGTTAGATTGCTGTTATGGAGCACTTTCTCTGCATACAGGTGTTTTTGCCTTTGGATAGTGGAAGGGAAAGAGTTTAAACCAACACTGAATGCCTAGCAAGTGAAACTCAAACTTAGGTCTCCACTAACTGTACATCTGCCCTTTGCTTTCCACATTTCTATTATTCTGGTACAGCTATTATCTTGTGTTTCAGGCTCAAGAAGTATCTGTTTGGATTGGGAAGGGGCAAGGTTTAAGAGGAAACATCACTGATGATATCACCATATAAGCGCAGAAATCCCAACCAAAAAAAGAAGGAATCAGCACAGGCACCAGGAATGCAGTACACCTCCTACAGATTTCACTATTGCCTTTAATGTTTCATGAAAGATACTCACATACAATGAGTGGAACAAAATATTTACCATGAGCAGTGCCACATGGTAAATATGACTGCCAGTGATAATGAGAAAAACCTCAGAAAAGCAAGTCTCAAGGTAAATGTATAGGCTTTTATAGAAATCCTCATATGCATATACTCCTTTCAAAGCATTTTAGCATTTCTATTGCCACTAGGGAGGGTTAGAACCGTCCTTTGTTTTCTCAGCAGAAAGATGGTGCCATGAGCTAAAGATGAATTTATAACACTCCAGATGCTAGAGAGAAGCCTTCTGAGAAAACTTGCACAGACAAGAAGTGTGAAATAGTTAATCTAGCTGTGAAAGTGGAGTACTACAGAGAGGCACATGCAGAAAACACACCCCAGCTCACTTCACAGTTACTTCCCCACAGAGCAAAGCTGTTTGCATGCTCTCTTCATCTGTTGCATTTCCTAGTGGTACGAGATCAAAGTCTTATAAAGAAGTAAAAATGTTCTAAGTGACAAAATAAAGTGATGGAGCATTTCCATTGCTGACCTGAGTGTGACAGAGACACACAAAGTCCTGAATGTGCCCAGTTCTGGTGGGAATATACTGTGACTCTCAGACCTGACATGCACAGTTTGCTCTCAGATTTGCAATAGGCCATGCAAAGCTACAACTCAATCAAGTGCTCCAGGTCACCTTGCTCAGCTCTGCCTACATAGAATAGCTAGGGTTGGAAAGGACCTTAAGACCATCTAGTTCCAACCCCCCTGCTATCGTCCCTTCTCTCTCACATGCCTCTGCCTTCAGCTTTTTGAAGGCACTGAATTCTCTAGAAAAGCTCTTTGGAGTTTCTTCTTACTGATA
Source organism: Forpus xanthops (assembly GCA_032466535.1). NCBI lineage: Eukaryota > Metazoa > Chordata > Aves > Psittaciformes > Psittacidae > Forpus > Forpus xanthops. The sequence goes on along the minus strand of JASSUY010032567.1, from coordinate 15,485 downwards.
AACTTCTACCATAGCAACAAATTCTGATGAAACATTGTCATTACCTACCAAGAAAGGCAAAGGACATCTATAACCTCCTTCATTTTATCTCTGTTCTTCTCGCTTTGGTTTTTATACACTCATACTCCATGAGAATGACATTTACAACATCATCTAATGTGATAAAAAAGGTCGCTGCTGGATATTGATACAACCAAAAACATATGAGGAATCACAAATGTTTCCCAGGAAAGAAAGCTGAATCAGTGACATTCTCAGACACCAAAGGATGTAGAACTTCATGTCTGCTGCATGCTACTGGTCCCTATTAATCCTTATCTCTATTCCAAGACAAGTATTAAACTGACATTACGGTTGAGAGCAAGTATCAGCAGTTTAGAGTCATAAACACTGTGAGGCAATTGTTAAGCTAATACTAAGCATTACAGACCCAGGAAATCCAGTTTAGATTACACTTCAGAGTACACCAATGCAAGCCCAGCCATTCCCTGTTAAGTATTAACTTGGTGACTACAAGTAAAGCCACCTCTCAGAGAGAAGTATCTAACCTGATCCCACTTGGTCAGCAATAGGATCTGAGACAATGGACACTGTCTGCAGAGACAGACAGCATTTGTAACTTACTCTATGCTATAATGGCAAGACAAAATATAACCCTACACACAGTAGTAATCCTGAGACCTTTAATGGCCCCTGCCTTTTACAACATAGAGGCAAGAATAGTATGTTCCCTTGTTTTATAACAACAGGGCAGAAATCAAGGAGTACCACTGAGTCTTATCCTAGATTTTATTTCTGGACATAATCATGCCATTCACATAGTTATTATACACGATTCTGATGAAGTTTTAGGTTACTGCTCTCTGAAGTTAACCTGTGTCACTTGCCTTGGGATGCCTACACACACCATATACTCCTATCCCAGAACAGCTTTAGAAGACATGTCAAATCTCTCTCCCACTTTTTTGGCAAAGAACTCACATGCGGGTAAGCATATACATTCTTTTAGTCTACCAGGTTGTTGTCTAACTTGCACAACACCGTAGCCAGACTCCCATACTGAAAACTGTTTACATCAGATAAAGGGTTTGTTTTTCCAGAACTCCACTTATTTTCAACATTATTCCTACTCACATCAGACTTACAATCCAGCTCCTGCCTCATGTTTACATGTCCTGCAAACACAGACACAAACAGAACCCCGTATGTCACAATCTCTCTTTACCGAAGTTTGGGCAGAACTACTCAGGGTACAAATTAACGTCTGCTAGCATAAATACAAGATGTCAAAGCAGCAAAGCTTGGTGGTCATCCTGACGAAGCAGAGAGGAAGGAAGCACTTTGCTGGTCAGATCAAGGACGCCTAGAAAACTCTTGTGGCCTTTTGACTGGTGATGAAAACAGCACACAGTAGGCATTTCCCAAACCCAAGGAGATGAAGACATGGCACAAGGAGCCTGTCATAGGTAACATAGCAGCCATGGAGTAGAGCTGTGCTGGAAGAGGCCCACTGGAGCAAAGGGGCAGTGATCAGGGATAAACCCACAGCATCGGGGAAAGAAATGGGGACATGGCTGGGAACATGGCAATAACATGGCTGGGAACAACACATGCAAATTGCAGTTCTTGAACAGCTCCGTTTGCCCTTGAGGACCCTGTCGGAAAGGTAGAGCACCAATGTAACTGATACTTCCTGTATTACTGCACCCCACTCTACACCACAGCCACATTTGCTCAACTTCTACTGCATAATTAATCCGCATGATATTAGAAACCCTTTTCTACAGCACAATCAGTTGCTGTGGAAATGAGCCCAGTACCTCAGAGGATTAGAGTCTGGAGAGTCTGATTTAATTGCACTGCCCAGACAGACCCAGACTTGAGTGATCAATGTCCAAATGAGAAATGAATAATATGGATGGAGCAGCTCTGGAGAAACAAAGAGTCCAATTTTCATGCAAACAGCATTCGCTAGGGACAACAATGAAGGAGAAATAAAGAAAAGTCAGAGACAAAGCAAAAGAATCCTTCTTGGGCTGAAGGTTTTTCAAGAGGCATCAGCTGCTCTTGAAACTGTAAACAACATTTCAGAGCTTGTGTAGATTTGCTTTTGCATCCCTAGGTGGGAGTTGGTAGATGCAACCAAAAGCAAGTGTCCGATTTGCTTTAAGTTTCTTTTCTGTCACTTGGCTCCTATTCACACCCTTAGATGGGTGTCATTTCCAACATCTGTTCCCAAACTCTTAGAGGAGAAAGAAACTTTCAGAAAGAATAAGAAAAGAAGGAAAAAAAAACACAGCAAAAAGAAAAGCGGTGGCGAACGGTGGCAGCTTTCCTCGGCAGGTGCTGGCTGTGAAAGGTTCCTTTGGGAAATCTTGGCATCAGCATCCCTCAACCCAGTGCCAGCCAAGGCTGGTGGTGGGAGGTGACAGAGAGCTAGCAATCAGTGGGCAGCAGCCATAACGCCTGCAGCAGGAGCTGGAGGGTATTGAAGGTGTTATGCAAAGCAAGGGGGAAAACTCCAGCCTTAGACTGCCACAGAGGGAAAACGCCAAGGAAAGGTGCATACGGTGACATGCTTTTTGAATAAATCCTGTGGTTCACATGTATTTTTCTCAATAGCTATTTTTCCATGGTTTGTTTTTACATCAGAGCACAGCAAGAGCAAGCCACATCCAACACATGGGGAAGGGCTCGCTGCCGCCCAGCATCAGTCACTGTCCATGCCAACTACTTACTTCTTTTACCACAGTTGTTAAGGTGCCGAAAGCAGATAACAAAGGGATGCCATCCATTGCAGCACAGTGCCTTGCCTGCCCTTCCTCCTCCAGCCGCCCTCCCACAGCTGCTTTAGTTTGTTTAAAAACCCCAGACACCCTCAAATGCTTTCCTAAACACACCACCACATTCGGGATTTCATCTCCAAGACCGTGCCCTGCAGATCTTGGTTTTGCCATGGCCCCTGACAGGAGACCAAGGGACGGGGAGGACAAGCCCAGCTATGGGGGACTGTGCCTCAATGCAGTAGTTCCAGGATCTCTAAGATGGACAGCAAAGGATTTAACTTGTTCTTTCTTAAAGCCGCTTGCCAAATTCAATGCCAGTTTCTGTCAGGAAAGCAGTATTACTTTTATGAGCTTCCTGCAATCAGCAGAGATTTAGCACAGACACACTCAGCTCCGGTGATAGAACGCTGCCCACGGGGCCACCTTTCTATGAGAAAACAATGTAGTTTTGACATTCAACCATTCCTTTCAGCTTCCTCCACTTACTCCGTGCTTGGGTGAGCGCTAGGACGTAACACAAGTGAGTATAAAATGGATTGTGAGCAGGATGGAGGTGCAGGGCACACAGGCAGAGCTGGCAGCTCCTCCTTCCCTCAGCGCTGCCGCCATTATCTGCCACCCTGGTACCCGGTGTGCTGGCTGAGGTGAGTGGTGCCCAGCACAAGATGGCGGCCACTTGGTGGGCTAATTACATGCTCGTTAATGGAAGCAGCCCCACACAGGCGCTGAGCAGCCCTCAGCCCAGCTTTGCTGCCTGGGAGGTGCAAACGTCAGGAGGTACTGATTGATTTCATGGCGAACAGCCCCACATGGAGATGCATTTCAGTGCTCACAGCATGACAGCAGCCAACCATTTACTGTTAATGGGGGAAAAAAGTGAACTGACAATGCAAAGACCCAAGTCCCTACAAGCACAACGCACTGCTCGGGTAGAGGAGGTGTTTTAGATACAGCTACACCAGATGAATTCAAATTGTCAGGGAGATGGATACCAAATATTTACCTTTCAGTGCGATTAAACAACTTCATCAAAAGCACTGAATGAAAGCAAAGTGCATTTCCTCTGCACAGCTCATTACTGCATTGACATGGCTTCCTCTCAGCGTCCCAACCAGCCTGCTCGATATTCGGCACCTGCTGGTATAAAGGCAACTAGGCTAGAGTCTGTTGTTTGCTCACACATTTCATGGGCTAGCACTAAAATACTGGGTGGGGAGAAATGGAAATCATTTATATCCATGACAACTTAATTGAGTCTTTCTTTAAAAGCTGTTAGAAAGCTCAGAGGTGATCCAAAACCTGCCTCGTGTTTCAGACAGGCCCAAGCTCCATTGCAACCATCCATACGGTTGTAGAGGGCATTTCCCTTGGAGAGCTGGATGAGTGTCAGTTTTAAACGCTTCCTTTCCAAACACTGCAAAATGCTTCTCAAGGCACTTGAACCAGGAGACTCTTTCCCCATTGCTCAGCAACGCAGGAGAGGAGCTCCTCCTGGCAGAGCAGGGACCTGGATGTGTTCAAGTGCACAAAGTGACTAAAATAGGGCAGGAAATGGAATATGTTGAATTGGCCCTCATTTCCTTCTCAAGTCCTGGGCTCAGGCAGAAATGTGACACAGTTGTGACCTCCTGAACCCAAGCTACAACTAAGCCCCTGATAAAGACCTACTTAAGGGCTGTCACTTCAACCGGCAGCCAAGCCACAGGGGCTTCAGGTGAGGCTCAGTGCTCATTCCCACCCAGCACAGCAAACACAACTCTGCACCAATGAAGCTGCCATTCCCCTGTGGCTATCCAAGCAGCTCCAGGGCCAACCACATTCACCCTGATGTACGAGGCTGTTTCACAACAACCTTGCCCACAAAGGGAAACCCAATACAGTTAAATAATGACCAGCGGTTGAGTGGGAAATCACCTACTTGCTGTTCCCAGCCACGTTCACTGCTCGAGGGAGGAGGAGGTCTGCCCCATTTACACAGGGAGGACTTGTGTGCACGCAGGTGATGCGTGCGGTGCCATGGGATTTTTCCTGTGTTGCTCAATAGCTCGGTGTGCTGTTAGTTGTTAAGGAGGTTGAGTTCGCACCTCAAAAGCAGTGTGCTGCGAGCCCTTTGCAGCATGTGCCCTACAAAGAGATGAGAGCCCTGCTGCAAGCTGCGTACCACATCTAAAGGGACATCTGAAATACATATTAGAAGCTCTTTATAATGCTTCAAGTCTTCAGTAGCATGGGGAAAGGTCAAGGATGGGGAGCACTTTCTGAAGTTTAAAACCAGCATTCAGCCCCCCATACCCTACTCCATTCTCCCCCCCAGCTATCCTGACAGCCCTAACTCACCCTGAGACCCTGCTCATGTCATTGCAAAGCCAAAAGCCACCACCAGCACCACCTGTGACATGAGCAACCCGGCAGCGTGGGGCTGCCAAGCCACACAGTCTTCCCTGCTTTAGAGCTGGGGCTGCAGGTGGCCATGCAAAGCCAGTCTCAGCTGGTTTTAAAGCCAGTCTGTAGATGAAGTGCCTGCACACAGTTTATTCCATCCTGGGATAAGATTTTTTTCTTTTTTTGGACATTTTTTGCCATGACCTCTACTGTTTATTCTTAGCTTGTAGAACATGAAGACACCAATCACATAAAACACTGCCTGAAGTTGCTACTCCCAGCACTCAACACCAAATCCATAGCTGTGCCACATCCAAACCTTTCTCCAAAGGGTGCTCTATTGGTCTGCATTTTCCATTATTGCCCCCCAGAGACCACGGATATGGTGGTGATGGCTCAATTACCACAAAGGCCGCACTATATGCTCAAAGCCACTGAGCTGTACTTTTCTTTCAGTTCTCAAGTCCTGTTTGCCAAATTTCTCACTGATGTGCATAAATCAGTCACTGCCCACTGACCCACAGGCATGTCCCAGGCCTTCTCAGTACTGTGGGACACAGCCATGCTGCAACAGAAGGTACTGGAGCACAGGGGTAGGCTGCACCCCCTCAAACCTCTGCAAAGGGTAATGCTCTGACAACACCACTGACATGGGGGCATTGTCAGAAGGCAGCCCCATGTATTCACAGTGCCAAAGCAAGTGAGGTTATAGCTGCTTCCCTGAGTTCTGACATGCAACAATATCTGGATTGAGGGAGAATAGCAGTGGCAAACACAAAATCACCATCTGAAAAGAGTGAGGAATGAGTTGGGGTCTGATCCAAAGCCTTCACTGTTACTTTACTGAGAACAAACTGCTCCATGAATAACGAACAGGGGAATAGAGCAACACCCTAGAGAAATCCCTCTAAGAGACAACAGACTTTCACTTGTGAGGTTTTCTCCAACATGAAGCTGTCATCTTTGTTGAAGCTTCTTTCCCCGGTCAGACCACGGGAATATTTCCATCACAGCAGAACACGATTTTAACTCAAATACAGATCCAAAAGTTCAAGTACGAAATTACACACTTGGCCTTTGCATGTTAATTTATCCAAATGAATAGAATAACCTACTGGCTTCCACTGGAGAACGTCCTTGTGCTAGCGAGAACGGTTAATTAGAGCTGGCACAAACACCTTCCACATCCACCGTGAAGAACAATATTCCGAGAGCACGTATTCTCAGCAAACTTCATGCAACCGCTGAGCCTTTATTCTTCAACCCACTCATTTCTTTTGAGATTTTAGCAAAATCAAAGCAGTCAAAGTGCTGGCAGTTATCAAGCAATCCTTGCACCATGTGCTCTTCCTGCTTGACTAATGCACCCACCTCCGGCCCATCATCATACGTGATCTGCTTATAGAAAAGGTGCCTAAGCCAATATAACCAGTCCCAGTTGCAAAGCTGCCTTGCATGTTCTATCAGCTCTGCAGAATCCTCCCATTAGCTCCAGCAGGCCATTAGTCACAGCTCAGTGACAGGCTGAGGCTCCAGGCTGTGCTGCACATCACTGGCCTGAGGGTGTTTTGAAAGGAGATGTCTCTTGGGGACCATCCACTGCCATGGGTCATAAGGCATGTGCCACATTGCTGGGAAGAGCTGTGCCCCACATGACCCACTTGGGGGCTGTGGAAAAGGGGCTACACAAAACCAGACTATGGGGATGGTGAATGCCACTGCTGTGGAAGCAGCTCCAACCTAAATGAAGAGATTTTCCTTTAACACAACAGACTGAAAGCAGCAGCCACAAGACAGCACACAGGAACAACCCAATGGGTATTTCTGCTCTTACCTCCTTACCCGCAGACACAGCAAGTCAGAGCCAGCTGCATTTCAGAGCAAGCAGGTCTAGTCCTCATGCAGAGAAGCAGAAGCTCCTAACAAACAAGGCGTTGCGTACAGAGCAGCCAGGAAGAACAACAGGGAGTATCACCCTGTCCTAAAGTCAGTGTTGCTTTAAAGGATGACAGTCATTAATCATATATAACACATGAGGAGGTTCATTGTGTCCAACTTAGGAGACTAAGGTATGCAGAAACGTCCTCTAGAGATGTCCTTACTCCCTAGGAAACAAAGGCTACTCATTTCAGTATGAGAAGCCGGATGGATCTAAATGTGGCTTCAAGCTACAGTTCCCTCTCCAGCCCCACAGGGGCCTCTGGCAAGTAAGGCTGAAAATGAGGGACTTATCCTGTTGGGGTATGAAGCAAATTACAATTAAAACTCAATTCATACTGAACCACCATTAGGTTCTTTATCTCAGGTTTTGACAGCACAGAGAAAGAAAAAGGTCATGTTTGATTGACATTATGATCAACATAAATATTTGTTTTAACGCAGAATGCACACTGTTTGTTCTATTACCATGTTACTTGATCATTTTCATTCAGCACTTCTGGATAAAAACTATTTCAAAACAAGAAACCATAACTTCATTACTAAAACATTGCAACAGATTCTTCAGCTTAGCATCAGGAAGTTTAGCAGCTTCCACCCACCTTGTTATGATATGAGGTTATGTTCACACTCTGCTTTCTGTTCATTTAATCCAGAAAACATTCCCTCTGACGGAGCTGCAGTACCTCATTGATTTCAGTGGCACATTAATGCCCCCATCGGGAATTGCACTTTCCAAAAGGGAAATAAACAGGCATTCACCTGAGAGATGGGACACTAACTCGGGAGCTATTTTTGTTAGACTATATAGCTGCCCAATCATGTTTTTTTTTTTCCCTCTGGGAAGCCATAACAGCATCCACAACACACTTTCATAATGTCCTGGGGGAATGCAGAACGACAGCAGCAAAATGCCTGGGAAAAACTTCTACATCCCAAGACACATACATAAGCATGTGTAAGAGAGAGAGCAGGCTTTCATTAGCTTGACAACAACATAATGTATCAGATGGCTGCTCATGTTGAGCTAAATGGGCTGCAGTCAATTTGCGATAAGGACAACTGGAAGTCTTATAAACCATAATGAAGTGGGGACTGCCAAATTTCGGGTACATACATCAGGGAGACAGTTCATAGGGTAACTTCTGACAGACAATTTTCATTCTTCACAGCATGAAAGTGGCCCAACAATCCCTCTTTGCCCCCAAAGCCAAAAGACAGTTTGTAAAGTGTAACACCAAGCCAGTGTGGCCCTTCAGACACCCAAGACACCCATGTGGACCAGCCACCCCACACTCATGGCAGCAGTGGGCAGAGCTGCTGCATGGGATGCCTGCAAGCACAGCGCTTCCTGTGCCTCCTGGTATCACCAGTGGTGGTGTCCCCATTGCCCATTCTTCACTCCCCCCGTCCTGAGGGATCTGGTAACCCTCCTGCTACCTGCCCAGAAGCATGGGCCGTGCATCAACAAGATGCATCAAAACAAACAGCTCCCCATCATGCTGGTGCAAAAACAGGTCCTTCAGTCTCCTTGCTGGAGATGGTGTGGTCCATCATGGCCAGAACATTGCTCATCCTGAGGCTTCAGTAATCCCAATGGGCTGCACTTCATGGGACAGAACTGGACTGTAAATATTAGGTAGAAGACTTGTAACAAATAAAGAGCTTGCGGATGGTTCAGGAGACACGCTGAGGTCCATCCCCTCAAAGGCTAAGTGTATACGTTTCCAGCACACTCGTTAAACTAATCCACCAGACCCTGGCAGTGGATGCCCCTAGCGTTAAACCAAAACTGACTTACTGAGCCCTGCCTGGCAAAGCTAAACAACCACTCGGCCACGCTGCAATATGCAAGTATTAAAAGGTAAACTACACTAGGTGCTACCTACTATCACAGTGATCTTGGGGTTTCAACTGCACTTCTGCCACACAGTCCTCCTAAAGCAGGCTTTATTGCCAAGCTTTTATATGTACCACTGTTCAAATAAGGTACCCTTCTCCCAGAGCATGAGCAGTTTAGGAAGTAGAACTGACCTCTTTTCTGTCTTCTAAGAGCAAGGGCTAATAGACACAACCTCAGGAAATGAAAAACCGAAACAAGAGTGAATGTTCAAAAGAAAAGGCAGAATTTAACACTACAAGCTGGATTTCACTGCACTGGACACAAGGTGGCTGACTTACTGGTGACCAGATTTACTGAAACACATCTGTCATGTTCTCAGTAGCAGCATTTTGGCCTTCAAAAGGTGAACACATCTAAAGGGGTTGGCTTCCCCACAGGGTGATGCAGCGCTGCCTCCTCAGTCCAGTGTTAATGGTAGGAGAGGGTCATTCAGCCAAGCTAGCCTGGGCTAGCCTGGGGGAAGAGGCTTTGGCAAACACAATTACTGTAAGATGCAGCAGTCTTCTCCAAAAACCACTGCAAAAGCATTCAGAAAAAGCATCCAGACACTGAAGCAAATGAAAAATGCAGCAGAATACTGCAGCAACTGAAACTTGAACTTCCTCACTGATTAACTGCGGAGAGAGGATCAGCTGAGTTTGGGAACAATATTCTGACACTTCCCTACCAGAAGAATGAATGAGGGGTACAGAAAGCTCAGGAGAGCACTAAGGGAACCACATCTCTGCATGCAACAAAGAGAAGAGGGAAACCCTCCAAAGACCTGCCCCACAGAGCCAGCCAGAAACCAACAGTAAGCTTAGGGCATATGCTAACAGACAAATTCCTATGTTGAAGTCAGGCAGCCAGAGAAGCAAGGCTGAGCATGAAGGTCAGACACCAACCAGCAAGCATCAGAGGTACCTTACCTTGCTGCTTCACAGACCTCAGTTTGGCAGCAACCATCCAACCATGGGCTGCCCTAAGGTCTCCCAGGGAAGTGCAAAGACAGGGGGGAAAGCCTTGCAGACATGGGCAGGCTCCACAGTGGACTGCTCAGCCATGTCCCCACACAGCTCTCACATTCCCATAGGGAAGGGCCTCCACACTGCAGCATCCCCCCACCACCCAGCCCCAAGATGGATCACCCCTCCAGGGTGATCCAGCTGCTGTCTTCCATGAGCAACAGCTTCAGGCTGTGCTTTTCATTCCGAAATTCACTGAAGCACGTGCTTTTCATTCAGAACAAACACACACTCTACAGATCGGAGGTAAAAGATTTTATTATCCCATGGATTTTTCCTAAGAAGTAAGAGTCCTACCAGACAAAATATACAAAGCATCTTATGTTTTCTCTCTAGACAACTGCATTCTCATCATATGAAACAGTGACTACATTAGTTCACCTTAAAAGAACCAAAGTTTGCCCTTACAGCTGCGAGATTGCACGGAGTTAGCATATTCAACGACCAGTTAATTCATGCAGAATCAGAAGGCAGGGGAAAAAAGGTCCATATACTCACCTGAGTGCAGGCTTAGGCTCCTAGAAGTAAACACAGGGCTTAAATCTACCAGTCTGCAGCACTTCCATTAAGTGAACCAATTCTTTTACCCGTTCCTTGTCATTCAGTCCTCAATGAAAGATGAGGGCTAGCAGCAAGTTACCACTGGAAAAACACAATGCTAGAAAGCAAATACCCCTCCTGCAGTGGGAAACCTTCCTGACCAACCTGCATGAAGCCCACATAATGCTTCATTTTACATCAAGCTTAAAGCTGAACAAAACCGAAGCATCCTCCTCTACTTGTTAAAATTTGATGTTTATAGCTCACTATGTCTATATAGAAAAATAAATTGTCATCACTAAGGACACACAAATACCTATTGCATTACGTGACCATTTAGAGCCAGGTTTGTTTTCATAGTTAACTCAAAGTATTATCACAAAAGCTTCATTCTAAAATCTATTCACTTTTTGGTTGTGCTGAATTCACGATTATGCTTGCATTTACTTTATCCTTCTCCTTCTAAAACAACAAGCTCCCGAATTTCAGCAGATGGTGAACACGTCCAGATTTGCTGGAAACCAGTTAACAAGAATGTGCCAAGCTGAAACTCATCCCGTTCTTTCAAGCCAAAAACCTGCCTGGATGTCAAGAGCCTAATTAGTTTTAACTATATTTATGGAAAAGAGAGAAGGATATTTAATTAATCTGCATTTTTATCTCCCTGATGATCAACAGAAATGCAGTTTTGATCACACAATTCCTCTGCAGTACACTGATCTGCTGAATTGTGCCTTGTAACAATATCTGTACTACAATGGTGCCTGCAGGTAATGCAATACACAGCTGGACTGCAGTAATCACTATGAAACCAGATTTCAGAGGTGACAAAAAAGATTACATGTATTGTTAAAAACAGCCAATTAAAATAACCTGCTCCTGCACTTCCCAGTAACTCGTAGCTCTGCTGCTGACACCACTCTGTACTTAGGCATGGCACCCCATCCACACACAGATGGGATCTCGACAACTCCGGAAGACAGACACATGAACATAATCTTCCCAAGCAAGCAGAGCTGGCCAGGACAGACACAGGGCTGGAGTAAACCAGCCATGGCCTATTGACGAGACATCAGTGATGTGAGGAGCTTTGGCACCTCACATCAAAGATACACCTCTTTTACATAGGCAAAGTGACAGCAGATCTGCCTAGCTGCAACTGTGTGTTAGAGACTGGGCTACGCAGCCTTGTACTTCACAATCTGCTTTGTGGCCGAGAAGCAGAGATATGCTGTGTCATTTGTGTCATTCCCAACCCACCTCCTTGTCCTGGCCTCCTGTCCACCCTGAACACCCACCAGGATACCCTGCACTGCCCCGTGAGTCACATTGAGCTGTGAGAGGTGCATCCATGAACCATAATAACAGAGAGGCTGCTTTCAGTATCTGAAAATCTGTTTCTGGCTTGTGCAGAAACCCTCCTTTTGCTGAACTTTCTGAACCACCCTGTCTGTAACCTCACAACTATTCTTTTCATAAGTGCATCTGGTTATGTATTTCTGGTCATTATACCAGCACTAAAACAGTAGCTCTCCTCTTACACATGCACCTTCTGCCCCAGTGCCACAGCACCCTCAAAGCACTACATCAGCCTGAAATCCCTCAGCCTATTTCCAGCACTCCTATTTCTCAGGCATCCCTTCTACGCCAAGCTTGCTTCCAAAAGATTCCCACACTATGGTGTGAAAGAAGCTGCACCTCCTCCCAGGTTATCTTTCATCACTGTGTAAATTTAAGCCCAACAGACATCTCAGGTAGGTAGTGAGGAGAGAAGAATCCACTGTGATGGACCCGAGAGCTTAGAGCTGCACAAGCAGGGGAGGGAGTAAAAAAGGAAGACAGATTACCATGTCTAAAGAGAGGACCGAGAGCATGTGTGTGCGTGTGTGTGCAAGCAAAGCCAAGGAAGGTACATCTGGAGAGTGGCTTCATGACTTCCCGCAGATAACAGTTTCGACCACAAAAGTGTTTTCAAAGTGACGGATGCGATGACAGTTTCCAGCCTCGCGCCGACTGATGCCTAGAAGTGATTGAAAGAGAACAGAGGGGAAATTCAATCAATGGTAATCTGTAAGAGCTGCAGCAAGTGGGGGAAGGAAAGCAGATGAGGCACAACGGCTGAACACTGAAATGCAGGAACAACACGGCCCATAGGAAAAGCAGCGTAACGTGATCTTTGGAAGAACCACCACATTGTCTAGGCTGTGGGCTTGCAGTAAGAGCTGCCATGAGCTGCCTGGAAACAGCTGGTTTCAGCTGACAACATCTCAGTGTTACCACAGAGACCAGAAAGCCTCATGAAGCTAGCAGAAGTCACAGGCTGGTACGGACCACAGCTCTGAATGGAACCAAGGAGGGCTTAAACCAGCCACCTCTATAGCAGTTTGTGTCTCTTCATGCACTGATTTGGCTATGGCTGCAGTCTCTCTGGGAAACAAGGAATGAACCCATGCTCTTAAACTGCAGGACCTCAACTCTTGGCAGCTCTGCCCTCTTACAGCAAACCCCCAGCGGTGCCCTGCTGACCAACAGGACCATGCTGTGACTCCATGACTGCCAGCTGTCACCATGCCAGCAGCCCTGTGCACAACTGGGCAGCTCCCATTGGGAAAGCAATCACGACCTACAGCCATGGAGACTTCTGCACCCTGCTGCTTCCCCAGAGACCCAAACCCAAACTGACAACAGGCGAGCCTTTAAGTACACCGCTATCAAAACCCAAATTTATACAAATACTGCAGCCCTCATGCACATATTTGCTGCAAGTACTCCATCAAGGAGTGTTCTGCAGCAATATTACCATTTGTATATAAGATACACATTGCTGATTTTCATTAAGTCACTTCCAGGTAGCCAAATTTTCCCTCTTCACAACTTTTTCCATATCATTAGGAACTCAGTTAATTACAGGTAATTGGCAAGTCTAATCTGCTCTGACTAGCTGCCACTGGAGCACGTCTCCATTAGGGAAATCTTCCATACAGTTCCCACCAGCACTGCTATTAGTTCAGCCACACAAGCCCAGATGTAAAGGACTTGCTGGCTCCTGAAACCATTATCTCACTGTTTCTGCTAGGATAGACAACAGAAACACAGGAGCTAGCATCCATCCGCAGCAGGTCTGGGTTTAGATGAACCAGATGGGAAACGCTTCCAAAGATCTCCTGTTTGCCTGCATGCCCAGGGAAACCTCTCCTCACACAGGGCTGTAACAGCAGCAATAACAACCGTGTGTTGGGGGGAAGTGAGTAAGGACATTGAACATGGCAAGGCTCATACGTCTCCTCGTGCTCCTCCGCTTCAGCCTGTAGGTCTCCTTGCCGCTGCAGAGGCGGTAGATGAAGGAGCCAAGCTGCTCCATGTCACTGACGTGCTCGGTGGCGATCATCTCCTCCTGGATTATGTATGTCTGAGGCAGGTACGTCCCTTTCTGAAATGACACAGTTTCCACCAAAATCAAGCACAAATGGTGTCATCATCTCCTTGAGCAGAACAGTCTCACACAGAGTGCAAAGGACAGCCATGCTGTTAAAAGTCCACGTTTGATGACTTAAACTCCACTTACCGAGTCCAATTATCATACTTCATTCTCCTTGCAGTAAACTGTCCTGTGCTGCTAGCCCAGGGAACACACAACTGATTAGATCCAAACAATGAATGTTCGTTTAGGGGATGAAACCAGTGTACCTTAAACCCTGTTATAAATTAACCCCAGTTTTAAAGGTGGGTGTGCAAAGCTGCAGCTCAGGCCTGTATCGGGAGGAGGGAGCAAGTTTCTTCTTGCTGCAGGAACCTTCATCACCTGATGACTTGCCCCACTGCTCACAAGTGCTCCTGTTTGGATTCTGCATGAGCTGCATTGGTCCTTGGACTCAGAGGCTTTTGCTTTCTTCGCATCTTTGAATCCAGTCAAGTCACAGAATAGTTAGGGTTGGAAAGGACCTTAAGATCACCTAGCTCCAACACCTCTGCCATGGGCAGGGACACCTCCCACTAAACCATGCCGCTCAAGGCTATGTACAACCCGGCCTTGAACACCTCCAGCAATGGAGCATTCACAACTTCCCTGGGCAACCCATTCCAGTGCCTCATCACCCTTACAGTAAAGAACTCCTTCCTCATGTCCAGTCTAAACTTCCCCTGTTTAAGTTTGAACCCGTTACCCCTTGTCCTCTCACTACAGTCCCTCATGAAGAGTCCTTCCCCAGCATCCCTACAGGCCCCCTTCAGACACTGGAAGGCTGCTATGAGGAAACTGAAGTAGTCAGGAATCTTCCATCTATGGCAGAACTGTGCAGCAAGGATGATACCTTCAATTCTTGGCTAAGACTTCTGAGCATCTTGCATTTGCAAAAGGTGTGTATTGTTCACCACTTATGTGGTTTATCTCCCACCTTCCTGGTGCTGCCCAGGGGAGCATCCTTCCATCCTTTTCATTACTTATGCCATTCACCAAACCAACACACCCAGGTGGAATAAAGCATGCAAGAAGCAGCAGAGCTGCCATTTACAGGCTAGAAAATCAGACACAAGAGGCCTGTTAATGCATACATGGTGACAGCCACAATGCAAAGTGGCACACTAGCACCATGACACTCAGAGGAGAAAGGGCAATGGGGTTTCAGTGACTTCCTGCGCTGCCACAATCTGCTGGAGCAAGCCACTAATGTTATTTGCTGGACTAAGGTTTGGTCCTTAGAAGCAGGACTGAAGTCACTTAAAACCTAAACTTTCAGCTCGAAATCAGTCTCGTTCTTTAGGGACTGTTGGAACAAGTGCAGAGGAGGGCCACGAGGATGATCAGGGGACTGGAGCACCTCCCCTATGAAGACAGAATGAGAGAGTTGGGGCTGTCCAGCCTGGAGAAGAGAAGGCTGCGTGGAGATCTCATAGCAGCCTTCCAGTATCTGAAGGGGGCCTATAGGGATGCTG